>OVBG01000027.1:489-10616 GCA_900406475.1 Noccaea goesingensis | reverse complement strand
ACAGCTGCGACCGAGAATGCTAGTAATGGAAATAAGAAAGTGTCTTCTTCTCCGCCTGCTACACCTGTTGAAAAGCCTGATGCGCCTGAGACGGGGACTAGTAATAATAATCCAGCACAAGTTGAGCCGGAGAGAAGTGAATCAGAAGATTCTGATGATTCAATGTGAGGTTGTTGTTATGTAAAAGAGATAATCTTCTTTTTTCCTTTGAGCAAGTTATGCCCTAGCTAGACTAGACTATCATGTGACATGTCCATGATTGGATGATGTCTTGTTCAACCAAACCAGTTGGAATGGAAAAATGTTTCTGGTTAGGGTTTAAGACTACTAAATCTATTAGTATATAATAGGATAGTTGCAACATTTCAAGAGATGTGGAAGATAATGATTAAGATCATCTGACTTTAGAAACAATATTATTTCAGTTAAAATGTATCTACTTCGAATCGATTTTCGAATGAATTACTGTTATTATTTCAGTTGTTTTTCTGATTTTTTATTTTTTTATTTTTATGTGCAACTAAATTTTTAAAACACACACACATTTTTTTAACTTGTTACCGTTTGTTTACTTAATCATAGTGATGCTGTTAAAATGTGCAACTAAATTTTAAAAACTAAATTACTGTTATTTTTTATTTTCGAATGAATTACTGTTATTATTTTATTTTTTATGTGCAACTAAATTTTAGACAATGGATCCGATGGAGATA
The DNA here is from genome assembly GCA_900406475.1 of Noccaea goesingensis. Classification (NCBI taxonomy): domain Eukaryota; kingdom Viridiplantae; phylum Streptophyta; class Magnoliopsida; order Brassicales; family Brassicaceae; genus Noccaea; species Noccaea goesingensis. The sequence continues at coordinate 9,903 of OVBG01000027.1, read as the reverse complement.
TCGATCTCAATCAAGTTATCATCTGCTTCAATTTCTTCCCAAATCTCCATGATCGTCATCTCCTCGTAATACTCTTCTTTGCTAATCCATCGTTTCTTGATGCTGTCAAACTTCACTTCCTTTGCTTTTTTCACCAGAGACACCTCTATCAGACCTTCTTCCTCTTCATCTAAGTTGGTTTTGGTCTCTTGACCTTGAAGCTCCTTCTGTTCGTTTCGTGAAGATAAGAGTTGAACTTCTTGTTGAACACGTCACTGGTGTGGAGAGCGTTAGAGAGAAACAAGAGTGGGATAGTTATGAGAATGCAAAGATTCTTCAAGAAAGAAAGTGATGAGATCAATAGCGTCTTATTGACTCTATTTCTTGCCATTGTTGGGATCATTAGACCTTACACAACCGATTTAAATATATGTTCATAAAAGGACTCTCTCGCTATCATAAGCTTTCCAGTCGATTTAAATAAAAAATACGGAACAAATGTTTTTTAAAAATCAACAACGTCCACCTAATCAAAAACGACTACGTTTTGTTTCTTTATAAATATTGGGGAAGATTGATTTCCCGTTGCGAGAACACTACACTTGTTAATACTTTTTCTTCACGTCCAGGTACCTAACTCCACCAGGAGAATCTTACCACGCTCCCGCAGCTTTAGAGATATGTAAGAATTAGCTCTCTGTGATCTCTCTAGTGTTCTCCATGTGTGTGTCTGGAATAACACTTGTTAATACTTTTTTCTTCAGGTCCAGGTCCCTAACTCCACCAGGAGAATCTTACCAACACTCCCGCAGCTTTAGAGATATGTAAGAATTACCTCTCTTGTCTTTGTGGTCTCTTTAGTGTTATCTCTGTTTCTGGAATAACTTATGTTAATACTTTTGTCTTCTCTGTGATCTCTTTATTGTTCTCCCTTTGTGTGTGTCTGGTATAACACTTGTTAATACTTTTTTCTTCAGGTCCAGGTCCCTAACTCTACCAGGAGAATTGGTAGGACAAACATCTCAGAGAAGGACAAGAGAGAGGTGAGTAGTGAAATATGTGCCTTAGTCCAACTAATATGTGCCTCATAATGTAGACATGCGTAGCTGTCTACCGGTTCGGCTACTAGGATCCTAAATCCTAGGCCCCTTAAGAAGACTAAAAGCACATCCATCAAAGAACTTTGCAAAGTTCTTTAGGAAAAAAAAAATTAATGACTTGGCAAGCTACAGTGCGAGAATCGCCTCTGCATGAAGAGGTTTTGGAGTCGACTTTAGATAAGCTCGACACGTGTCACATCATAATTCGTCCATTTTTTATTTTATTTTTTTTTTATTTTTATTTTTACGAAAACTGTTTTTTTTTTCTTTAGAATTTGCCTTCTATTCTTCGATGTGGATGCTCTAAGATTGGCACGAAATCGGCACGAAATCTTTATCCCCAGTAAAAAAGCACAATCCCTATGATACAAACAATTTGAATCAAGTCAGAGTAAATTCCAAGTATAATCAGTGATGTAGTAATAAAGAAACGTACCAGGCGCTGATTTGGACTTTTCATCAATCTCTATTTAATCAGCTTTGGACTTTTCATCAATCTCAGATTTTGAACCCATTATCTTTTGGTTTTGATCATTGGTAGATACTTCACTTGATGCATAAGGATTACATTGTGTTAGGTTTAAGCATGTTTGTCACTATTAGGAGCTAGTCTTTTTAAACACAAACAAAGTTATGTCTTATGATTGTGTTGTTTTCTCTTTGTAGGTGGGGAACGTTGAATCGTCAAATGGTGTGTAGAAACTGTGGAAGAGCCCGGCATCTACGCTATCATTGCAATACTCTCCACACTTGTTGGATCTGCGACAAAGAAGGTCACAAAGTAAGGAATGTCCCGAGAGACTTTGCTATCGATGTGGAATGCATGGTCATGACTGTAACAAGCCATGGAATTTCTGCCACAATTGCGGGGACGTAGGACACAAACCAATAGACTGCACATACAACCCCAAAGGGCAAAGGAATGTTTGATTTTTTTCTTTGTTCTCAGGCAATTTTAATTGTGATGGAGCGGAAGCTTCTAGGGATAGAACTAGATCCGTTGATTCTGAAAATACTCGGAAACTAGGGTTTGTGAATACTTTTCACAGTGGTTTATCAAAACCTTTTTAGGAAATCTCTTTTTTATTAAATAATCAAAGTCTGAATACAACTGTGAACTTAAACGAGTATTTATAAGAAAGCATGAAAATCCTAGAATAATCTAGAAAACTATTATATAAATAAACATAAAATATAAATATAAATAAATATTTAAATCATAATAATATAAATGTAAATAAATATCTAAATCATAATAAATATCTAAATCATAATAATAAACCATCATCTGATTCAAAGTTAGTACCTGGAGCTGAGCTAATGCGGCATGAACTCAGGGAGGAAGCTACACAAACTCATCACATGAAAACAATCAAAATTTGTATCAGGTCACGAATGGTCTTATTGCCCTAATCTTGACATGTATTGTTTGGTATGTAAAGAAGTAGGGCACAAGCACGCTGAATGCCCTACGCTAGCTAAATCCGTTCCGATACCATCATCAGGGAGGAAGCTACACAAACTCATCACATGAAAACAATCAAAATTTGTACAGAATATCATTCACAAATACGATTATTTTCTTTCGTCTCATTTCCTTTTGCTCGGTCTTCCTCTCAATAGGAATGTGAGATCATGAAATAACAAATATCTATTTATGATTTTGAGCTAGTTTAGAGTCGGTCATTGTTGGTAATTAATTGTTAGATTAAGGTTAGAGGTGTAAATGAAATTAAGTGGCTTAATTATATCAAAGAGAGGGAGCATGCTTGATGAACATGATAAACCAATAATTAATGTAGTAAAGAAATTGTCTTCTTGATCACCGACCAAACAAAAAAAGAAAATTAAATGCAAAGGAGACAGAAAGAATGACTAAATTCAAGGCTCCAAGGACACGAGACTCTCACTCTGTTCCGCCAGCATCACCCATACAGTGAATTTGTCCTTATTAAACCAGTGCTCGGGTACACCTTTGATATCGATCTTTCTCATATCATTGCTTCGAAGATCATAAGAGAGAATGTGAAAGGGAGAAACCAAAATTAAACCTTTGGTATCAAGAAAACTTTGACATCTTGAGTTGTAACCTTTGAGACTGAATTCAGTGTTATTCACCAGATGCAGCTGAGAAGGCCGGCTTCAAAACCAGAGTCTTCCTCGACCATTTCTTCTTCTCGTCGACGTCCCATAAATCCAGCATACCCTTGTCTGTAAGATTGGTTTGGTCAATGATAGTTGCTTTGCCACCATACTCTATAAGACTCACTTTCTGGACGCAATCTGCATTCTCCTCCCTGAGGGGTAACCGGATCGTTTTGAAGTCTTGGGATCTAATGTGGAAACTCACAAGCATAGATCTTCGCCAATCAGTCAAACCCACGTAATATATAACTCCATCTATACACACTCCTCCGTGGCCCGGAATGTGAGGAAGAAAGCTCGGTGGAGTTGGAGGAGGAGCCTCCTCCCTTAGGTTTTAGGACAAAGACACGATGTTCTGACCTTATTGGTCTTATTACCACCTGTAGCGGATTGTTCAAGTAGACACCAGTTGAGCATAGCATACCACTTTGTATTGGTTGCTAACATGGTCGTGTCCGAAATAGTACTGGACCTGGACTTGTTCTAGAGCATCTTCATCTGGAGGAGCTGGTATAGCTGGTATAGGTTTTATGGCGGCTGGTAAGGTGACAAGTTGTCTGGTGGCAGGGTTAAAAATCCGCGGCTTTTTTAAACAGATGTAGCACATGAAGCCACCAAGATTTTGGTGCAAGTAGCTACCCATCCGTGCAGTGGCGGATCTACGTTGGCGTTGGGTGGGGCAAGTGCCCCATACTAATTATAAAACATTCCTAAGCAGCTTGTTCAATATTCATACCCATTAGGTCATTTGGTTACTGATTTTGTTGGTAATTCTTAAGGGAAAGAGTTCAATTCATTCACTCAGTATATTTTTGATGTATTTTATATGTTCACTTTTTATTATATAGCCATATCTTATATATTTTTTTAAACACATTTATTCCAAAAGTTATTTTTTATAAGGTGCCCCATACAAATATTTCTTCCGGATCCGCCCCTGCATCCGTGGGATGGTCAGATCGTGGTCAACTACAAAGCAAGAAGTAGTACTTACTGTCTGGAGACAATGATAGTATTACATCGTTACGGAAGTCACGTACATCAGAAAAACACATGTAATAAACTCGACAACGCGGTTGGGATGGGACCGTGAGGAAACGGTTCTTGAAGTATCCTGAGCTGATGATCGATGACCAAAGCTTTGAGACGCACTTGAATCTCATCAGGGATTTATCAGGCAGTCTCGTGAGGATCTCTTCCATCACCACGTCCTTAGGAATCCCCATATTTATTCGTCTTCTTCTCCGGTCTTCGTGAGGATCTCTTCTACGAATCTCCTTCTTCTTCCTCTCTTCTTTCGAGACAAACCCATACGAATCTCCTTTCTTCTCTCTGTTCTCTTCCGTTTGGGAACGACAAACCCATCGAGAGTAGCTAAAGAAAACTTGGAGCCAAAGACACAGAGAGAGATGTATATATAAGTAGCGATTTAGGGTTTAAAACTTGGAGCCAAAGACTCAGAGAGAGATATATATATATGTAAGTAGCGGTTAAGAATTTCGGTTTAGAGATTTACATATTCTTTCTTTCGCTTATTTCGGTTTGGTTCGATAATTTCGGATCGGTTAAATGTCCAGATTCATTTTTTTAATCTTTTTCCTCTCATGGAACTGGAAGCCTCTAATTCCAAAGGTCTTGTGCATTTTCTTCTATGTGCCGTGTGGCGTCTCTCTTCAACCGCGAGAGCTCAGCTGCTAGTGTAATGGCGACGGAATCATTTTGTCTAAAGCCTCTATCTTTCGCGAGGTTTGCGAAAAACCCATTAAATCAATTTCATAAAAGAAGAAACTTTTCCTGTCGAATTCGTCCTTGTCGATTCGTTGCAATCTGCTCAAAGACATCTGATTATCAAGGTAAATAGCAGTTCGCCGATTCTAATCCTCCATCGAATCCGCTGTTAATTTATCAAATCCGAACTTTCAATCTCTCTGCTGAACACAAAATTAGGAGTGATGGGTTTGCTCTTTAATCGACTGAAACTGCTGAAAGTTTTGTGCTTTTTTTCAGATTTCCAAAGCTATGCAAGACCTCTGCGTCTTCTTCCAGCAGAAGAAGTGAAAGTTTGTAGTGCAAATCCATCTTTCACTGTGAGCGAATCTCGATCTCTTTATAAGGTTAAGCTGAAGACGAGTAATTTATTCGGTTCAGGCATCAGCGATGTGAATGCTAGAGTTCTTATATGCTTGATAGACGAAAACGGAGATTCGGTATTACAGACAATACCTGCAAATTTGTCAAGCAATGAGTCTCTGGATCCAGAGGTCACAGAGAATGGTGGAAGCTTCAACTTCCAGAGAGGCTCTGTTGATGAATTCACATTTGAAGGACCAAAACTCGGTAAAATCAGAGCTTTTTGGATCAGCCTTGAGTCTGGTTAGCTTCTTTGACACACAACTTGTTTATAGAATTTATCTTTTAGGAGTCACAGATGTTAAAGAACACTGCATATTTCATGTTTAGGTCAATGAAGAGTTGGAGGAGTGAGCTTGTGGGTGGTTAATCCACGTGGTCAAGGAACTGATGCAGAGACCTTTTGTTACCGATATGATTTTGAAGTTGATGAAATCATGCTTGGAGAGAGCAGTGACTTATCGATGGTGGAACTCAGACCTACCCGAATCACTGAACTCACTGGCTCCGATCAAATCTCTTCGTCTTCAGCTCTGAATCTTGATCGTACAGTCGTTTCAAACGAGCAAAGCATGGAAGAGTATGCCAACTTGAAACTCTCTCTGCTTCTCTATGATGCAAGTCTCACCCTTCTTGGAAGTTGGGTCTTTTCCTTCTCACTAGGCGAAAATTCTGCAATTGCTTTCTTCTTCGGTGGAACAATGGGGTTTCTCTACTTGCTGCTCCTACAGAGATCAGTCGATGAACTGCAAGCACCGGGATCTTCTTCATCCGAAAACTCCAATCAGACACTCAGCGGAAGACTCAAGATTCCGGTTTTGAGTCTCGCATTGGCCGTAGGATTGTCGGTTTTAGCCTTTAGAGGTTACATCAGAGAAGATCTCACTGCATTTGCAGTCACACCAAAAGAGATTGTGGTGGGGACTTTGGGGTTTCTTGTGTGCAAAGTAGCCGTTGTTTTGGCTGCCATTAAGCCCTTGAAGGTTAGGTCTTAAGTCTTAACTTCTTAAGAGTTAAGAGAGCCAATGGTTTGTGTTCTTTTCTCTTCCTCACACACTCTCACTTGAGTTTTAAAGCGTATAAATAGATGTACATGATTTTGTTGTATATAAAAGGTATGTAAATAAGAATAGATCCATGTGCATCTTACATACATCAAATGTTACATATTTGTACTACTAGTCCAATGATCATCATTTTACTCATTGAAATTTATGTAATGGTTCCATATTTTGAAGATTAGTTTGTGTATATTCTTATTCTATTTTCATATGGAAAAATGAATACGTATTTAAGTTGGTATAATAAATTCACCAAAACATACTGTAGTTTGATTCTTATACAATTGTATGTATTATTGACTTTGAATTAATCTTTTGTGATTTTTGTTTTTTATAGGAAAGTGTATGGCATACCAAATCAGTTTGTTTTCTTAAGGGTTTAGTAGGATGTCATTGTCAAAGAATTAATTGGGCATGCCATGACTGATGATTAAAAGTAAAATTAGGGGGAGAAAAATTTATCATGTGTAAGGATTGTTTTCTCAATATAAGATGGACAGTTTTATATCATAACTACTAACTACCATTATGTTTTATAAAATATGATCAAATTTACTTTTATGCATTTGTATAATAATATTAAAAAAGTGGTGTTGAAAAATCACCTCTTAAGTCGTAGCTCTTGCCAGTTGCCATCATTGGTCCATTGACATGCACTTGTGCTCAGGTTGGTACTCATCAATTTTCAGTCCACTTTTATAAATTTCAAATATTTTGTTACGCTCAAAGCCTCAAAACAACCTCAGTAGTTAATTATCTAGAAACATAATACTGTTTATATTCAACGTACGTAAGCTTTGGTTGAAAAGGATAAGCTAAATGTGAATAACGATGTCATTTTTGTTAGGTTAACCATACTAACATTTATATTAGTTGTATACGTGTTTTGTACTCTACTGTGTGGCTCTTTCTTGTATATATATCCAATAGCAATGAAATATATTGCTCCGTGTGTTTGTGTGTTTATTGGCATGCGCAGAGTATATAATCTAAATTCTCGAAAGAATATTTAATATAAACTAGACATACTAATATTTGGCTGTAAAACATTCATTAAAAAATCAACGAAAACAATAATCCCCCAGCAATAATAGTCTCTAGTTTCGACTTTCAACTTATGTTTGTTTGGCTCTTTTTCTTTGATGTCACTTGCCTTCTTGAAGAAAGGTGATATTTTGATTAATATGTATTTGAATATAAAAGCATTCTCGAGTGATTTCAATATAATTTGTTTTATTTATAAACATATGTACACCTTTCATTTTATTTTATTTATAAACATATGTACACCTCAATTATTAATATGGATAGACATATCGTTTTGTACTTATTCTACATCTAAAATTTGATTTTTTGGTATAAGTATTCTAAATATGCCGTGTCCCATCCCATATGACAAAATAGTCCCCTTCTTTTAAAATCTTTTGATGAAGTGGTTGAACAATTGACGTATAATTTAATGTATTTGAATTAAATTTAATACAAAAATTCGGTAGATACTATATAGTCCAAACATACAATTCGTAAGGCATCAATTAGCGTAATTTGTTGTCCAAACAATTATATTGAAATACCTGACAGATTCCGCATTTCAACTTTTTAAATACAAGATTTAGCACATAAATATTGACGACTTAGATGAATTTCTTCCAACAAAATTGAGTTTTTAGAAGCTTTTACTAGATTTTAGAGAAACTGAAAACTGAAATACACGGAAAGAATCATAACACCAAATGATAATTATGAGCTAGAAAAACCAACGTATGCATTTCTAATATCAAAACTAAAAAAGTTGTTCTCCACTTTTCAACAAAAAGTTAGCGCATTGGCATGAAATTGTTCTTTCTTTCCACCGCCAAATTTTCATTCACAATCTTTGAGTTGCCCCATCAGATAAATGACTATATATTATAACAATACGGTAACTAAATAATGTTAAATTGAAATACTTCCTATTGGTATCATTTTATGTTGTTCGCAAAAAAAAAAAAAAAACCTATTGATTTTATGTTGACTTAATTAAAATACATACTTACTTGATACATAGACATTTTTTTTAGGGACGTATAGAAATCTTCAGTGGAAAATGTGTGTACAAATTTAGATTTATGTTTGACCATGTTAAACCTATGGTTGACTAAAAAAACAAATCTCACACCTTTTTGACTATTTACTAGCTTTATTAATTTCAAAGTCGATAATAGAATATTTTTAATCATGCATTAATCAATAAACTCTAGATTCTCTTAATTACCAAATTAAAACTCTAGATTAATATAGTCTCTAATATTAATACACAAACGCTTTTACATCTCTGTTCTCAAGACTTTGTTAAAAGCGTCTAGAGAGAGAGAGAGAGAGAGAGAAGAGAGAGACCCACCAGTCCCATTTTCCGTGTTCAGAGAGAGCGAAGTGGAAGGTTGCTCACGTTTTGCTCTCGTCTTAGCCTCATTTCTTCTTCCATGTCGAGTGAGATTTGACCATTAGGTTTCTGGGTTTTCATCGGATTCTTCTGATAAAGTTTCTTGATCTGCATACAAGTTTGGGGAAATTCTCGATCTGTGTTTTCTCTTTTTCCCCTTTTCTCTTATGAGCTTCGGTTTTTGAAAATGGATCTATCTTCTCAACGACAATCCCCAAATGGTTCGAGGGGCTTTCGTCTTCAAGCTCCATTGGTAAGCTTTCTGCTTTCTCCATTTCGCGATTCCGCTGAAGAATTGAAGATTAACTTCCGTTTTTGAACCACCCGTCACGAGCTTTCTGGGAAATTCGTAGACTTTTAATGTTGGTTGTTGCTTTAAATTACTCCAATTTTAGTTTCCTTTTTCAGAAACCCTAAGCTAAATTCTCCAAATTGGGCAGTCTCTGACAACTTTTCTGCCCTAATGTTACTTTTCGCTGAATCAGCTTGTTTTGGAATGTTTTGATTTCTGAAATTGGGTAACTTTACTTGTTTTTGCAGGTGGACTCTGTATCTTGCTACTGCAGAGTAGATTCAG
>OVBG01000025.1:0-10715 GCA_900406475.1 Noccaea goesingensis | reverse complement strand
ATGATGTGAAATGATACTATTGGTTGTTTAAAATTTGGAAATTTCTAAATTATGTAAATGTTGATGTGGACCAGTAAAATCGTGTTTTAAAATCCTATATGGACACTCTCAGAGGCTTATAGCCTCAACTTTTATATACAGTATAGATTTATGTTTGTGCTTAGTGCGGTGGGAAAGATTTCGGGGCCTAAGGCAAACTAAAAAAAAAAAAAATTAACATATATAATATCGGTTAAAAAAACAATAAATATATATTCAAGTGAAACAATAGTTTTTAAAAAACTAAAAACCTTATTTTTTAATAAACTCTTTGAACAAACTCTTAATGCCGCATTTTTTAATTAACATTCTCGTAGATTAAATAGATTTTTGGGGTATCAATTCTTTAAAACATAACAATTTTTCTTCAAGTTTTATAAACTGGTGCATAACAAGTAATTGAGAGTCTGTATTTATTTTACTTTATAAAAGCTAACTCAACCGAAAGAATGTATATTGAAATATATTTTTATTTCCTTTAACATTTGGAATTTTCAATTTCCATTTCTGTTGAAAATCTTTATATCCTTTCTTAAAAAGCCTAACTCCAAAAAAAGAAAAACATATAAAACATGAAGTGTCAGTTTATGTCAGTTTGGGGCTTTGCTTCCGGGGGTTTATCCTTTCTTATCTATGTCAGTTTGGGGCTTTGCTTCCGGGGGTGTATCCTTTTTCTCTCGGCTTTGTTTACGGGGTTTTATTCGTTTGCCGCCAACTTAGTTGGTCCCGTGTGTAGTTTGGCTAGTGTGTAACACTATGTAACACTCTTTTCCTAATAAAATTCTAGACGACAAAAAAATAAAATAAAACATGAAGTGTTATCGAACCTGTCACATGGTGGTTGGAACTTTATAACTTATACAGCACAACCGATACACTAAACTTGATTTTAGCAAATGAGGGGCCCCTAAAATATATATATATACAATGAAAGGGCCTGTGGCAAAAGCCTTTTTGCTAACACCTTAGGCACGGCCCTACTTGTGCTGGAATTTTGAGTAAGAATGCCATGAATGAAGAGACTGTATTACGCGAATACTGTTCAAGCATACTGAATCTTGCTATTGATCTGATATGGAGCTCTAATTTTCTATTAATGTTGTTATGCTCCTCAAGATCATAACTCCAAAAAACTGCAGACAAAACTAAATGTCATATAGATTTGCTTGCATTCTTCTAAAAGTACTTTTGACCAAGAATGTAAGTTTGATTCTTTCTAAGGACAAGTGATGATGATGGAATTATTTCTTTGAAATTTCTGGCATTTTCCACAGCTTTAATCAACAAATTGAATGAGAGATAGATTTAATAACATCTGAGGCTCCTCTGTTGGTTTTATATACAAAAGAAATCAAAATCAATTGCTAACAATATTAGTTAGGAGAAGGGAAGACATAATGTTTGAACGTACGTGTAAACTCATATACTGTAAATAGGAGTGTGTTAGAATCATTCAAATCATTTAATAACAAAAATTGAAACAGAGAGAAGAAGAAGTGTTCAAGAAATTTCTGTGTATTGATACCTTTGTGGATACAGAGTGTTGAATTATTGATTTAGAAACAGAATGAGCGACAGAGTAAGACATAAGAGTTTATCTCTTCTCTTGAAGAAGAACTTAAGAACGAAGTATTAACTTTATTGATCTGAAACTTGATTGTAATAATACATGTGAAACTAATGACTCTGTCTAATACTTATACAAATGAAACAATGTGTTTCTGTAATAAGAAAAGACATGACTCTTAATCTAAAAGACACAACCTTAAGAACATTTTGTGCCTTTTGATCAAGTAACTAACTTATACAAATGTAGAACTAACTTATGCAAAGTTAGAACTAACTTATGCGAGATTTGATTATAGGATCAAGACAGAGACAGTAAATCAAAATCAACGGCGTAAGTACAGGGATACTAAATAACTCTAAATTGCATAAGTTCAGGGATTTGAGATTGAGTGTCCTAGTTGCTGTAGAGTTGCTGTAGTTACGGGATTGATATCCTTCAGAATCTGTCATAATAACTCCGATAGGAATCAGAGAAACTAGTTGAAATGAAGCTGAACCGATCAACCAAGTATTTGTTTATGAAATTAACAAACGAAAGTTTCCAGAATGAGAAACAAAGATGCTCAAATAGAACCAAAACGAAACCAATGAGCAAAATATATATCGACCGTTCTGATATAATAAGATGTGTATCATCATCACACAAACAAGCAAACTGAAAACAGATACTACATAACACCAGTTTTGACACCAACCACACAAAGTATTTTTGTTCTTGTCATGATGACACTCGAACAGAAACCGTGTGTCTGATTTGATTACACATAAAAGAAGAAGAATGCAAAGAGTTTATATCGCCGAAAAGTTGATAATCTGATTCGCTTCATAGCAGATTCATCTACAAAACACAAGATTAAAAAGGAAGTCAAATAAATTCAGCATTTACTTGCAACAAACAGAGAATATATATATTCCCCATTCTCACGAAGGTTAAATTTAGATAAGAGAAACAAAGATTTTACCTGTAGTAGTTGCAGAGACCATCAATCGAAGAATTTAAGAGAAGGGACGTGTTCCACTTTGTAATAATCTGGTCCTCCTTCCAATAGTCTCTCCACCCAATGGTCTCCCATATCTGTAACACGCAGCTCCTTTAAGGAAGTGATAAATTTTATCCCATCAGGAAGTTCCTTTAACTTGTCACACTTGCTAAGACGCAGAGTACGAAGATGTGGCATGGAGCCTTGTTCAACTACCCAATCTTCCCACTCGTTCAGTCCCGATATATGAAGCATGTGCAATTTAGGAAACCCACCGCCTGAGCAAACCATGCTCCTCCCACAGAAAGATGCCTCCTCTAACCAAACCTCTTTCAACTGTGGCAACGTCTCTAAAAGTGGCATCGGATCCTCCTCCAAATGACAATCAGACAACTTAATAGAAGTAAGTTGAGCAGGGAGGTGTTGTAGTCCATCGGATAATATCAGCACACATATATTCAACCTCAGCAGTTTGAGTTTAATCATATCCGGCTCTGTTCCATCGAGTTTCATCCTCTCAGACCCATGATACTCTATTTCGAGATTTTCCAAGTGTCTAGCTCGACCTATTGATGCATATAGATCCCCTAAACTAATCTCATCAGTTAATTTGATTTTGAGACTCCTCAACTTGGTCATACCATGTAGATCCTCTAAACGGCTGTGCTCTGTCGAGAAATTAATCAAAGTCTCCAGATTTACTAGAGTACTCAATTCCAACTTCACTTTCTTCTGCATATACACTGGTAAAGCAAGGTATCTCAATTCTATCATCCCCACTAAGACATTGGGTAGGAACACCTTTACCCCGTAGACTCGTAGATCCAGATATATCAGCAACTTCAGATTTCCTAGAGAAGAGGGTAGATGAGATGCCCAAACCATTGTGAAGTTCAAGTATCGTAAGTGGATTAGCTTTCCAATGCCAGGAAACTTACGGCCTTCAAAGCAGACTCTAGGGAGATCTAACAGCCTCAGCAACTTTAACCTCTTAAACCTGATCCCTGGTATCACACGTATTCCATGAATATTTTCGACAAGCACGAGAGATCTGACCTTTGGATTACTTACATCTAATGTGTGATAACTATGGGAGACAAATCTTCGAGATGTACCATGAGACAGAGCTTTAGCAGTTGGGGAGCCGTTGCCGAGAATTTGTAGGAAGTTCTCTTCCTTGGCTTTAAGCAAACAAATCTCTCTCATCATGTCATGCAGATGACAAGTTTCATATCTCTGAGTCTTGATGTCTCTCTCGGAAATAACCATATTTCTCCTCACCAACTCCTCCATGTATTCATCTCCAGCATCACGAATGCTTTCTCCACTGTAATCCCCAAGTATTCCTTCAACAGCCCAGTAATAAGACAACTTCTCTATATCTATCGTATGATCTTCTGGAAAATGGGCCAAGTAGAGGAAACAAGTCTTCAAATGACTAGGCAGCTCTTCAAAGCTCATGGACAAGACATGGTAGATCAAACTGTTGTTGCTATCACTGAACCTGCTTCCTCCCACCATATGAGACACAACATTCTGAGTTACTCTTTCCCAACCATCCAATGTGTCTTTTGTAGCCAACAAACCTCCTAGCACTCTGACAGCCAAAGGCAATCCCCCACAGTGTTTGATCATTTCCTTACCCATCTCTTCCAGTTTCTCATGAACCTCCTTCAACCCTGCACAACACCACATCACTCGGTAAATATAAAACAAATGAACCGAGTAAACAATTTGGGTTCATTCAATTTGAGTACTCACCGGATGCATCTTTCTTTGGAAATGCTACTCTTTGAAAGAGTTTCCAACTTTCTTCAGCAGAGAGGCATTCTGCTTTAAAGTTGAAATATGTAATATCTCCACGTGCTGCAACATTCTCATTTCGAGAAGTAAGTAGAACCTTCCAACCACCTGTAAAACATTTCTTCGTTTTCAGAACAACATCCAAGCACAAATTACAGAGCATAATGAGTTATGAGTATTGACTTGTTTTCATCATTCACCTTTCTTCGATGGAAATATTGGCCTGATCAGATCCCAATCTTCTTCTTTCCATATGTCGTCTAAAACAATCAATGCTTTAGACGTTTCCAGCAATCCAAAGAGCTCATCATGGACTGATTGCATATCTCCGGGTTTCTTTTCTTCTTCACTGGATCTGAGATTCCGCAAGATTGTTTGCCACACAGATGACCGGGTAAACTCTTGTGAGACACACACCCATGCGAGTGCATCAAAATGATGTTTAACCATCTCGTGGTTAAAGACTTGTCTAGCAAGGGTGGTTTTGCCAACACCACCCATCCCGGTTATGGAAACCACTTGAAACGTATCTTCCTCCTCCACCAAGTATCCAACCACTGTCTTTACTTTTTCTTCTAACCCCACAAGATGGCTTTCGTTGTCCTCAGAAAACGTCTGTCGCATCTCCCTTTGTCTATCATGTAGAGGTTGCATATACCGCCATCAGTAATGATTTGCTGAATTCCAAAACTTTGCATCACACTTATCACCTTGGAGATCCTCCTACTTATGCCTCCAACATCTATTGCTATCTCCCTACGATCCGGAATAACACAAGCAAGGCTTTTGATACGCTTCTTGACGCCACTTGTTTTGCCATATTTTACTTTAAGAAGATAGGTTTCGATTGTATCCTCTGCATCACAAACAATTCCTTTGATCTCTTCCACACAGTTTCTGACCATGGCACTTGTATGTTTCTTGGCATCAGCATCTTCAAGAAAGGAATTTAACAGGTTTAGATCACTTTTTAGTTCAGCTACTTGATCCTCAACTCCCTGAAATAGCGCATATTCTTGGCTCAATACGTCATAAAGACTTTTCACTCCAAACGACACAAGTCCCCCAGCCATTATGGTTCCTGCTTAATGGTATGAAAAGAGAAAAAAATCAAGCTTTGTTACACACTATTGACCAACAGGTGTAATCACAAAAAGTCAAATATCACAAGTTCGAAGTGGTAAAACAGAGCTAATATATTTTTTTGTCTCAATGTTAAGAACAAAGCTAATATCTTTACAACAAGAAGTCAACAACAACAAACAAAGCTAATATCTTTACAACAACAACAAACAAAGCTAATAGATAACCCTTTATCATCTTAAAATTGGTGATGAGCAAGTAAATTGCACCCATTGATCTTGCATATGTTGGTCTCACGGATACACTCATGCATTGCTAACTTAAATATGTTTAATGATGAAATTCACATTGTTAATGTCATTGAGTCGCATTTTAGAAAAGAAAAAAAAAAAAATTATAATTGGGTCAATTTTTGTAATAATCAAAAAGTGAACATAGCTCCCAAAGATTTTGCTGTCCAAATGACAAAAGTTCCCCAGCCATAAGAGCATCAGTAATGGAGACTCACTTAAGAGTTCTAAAGTATATTTTAGTACTAAAAATATGATTAATATAAGTTAAGAGATTCATAAAGTTTTTTTTGAAATGGTTTTTAATATAATGAAAATGAAATATAATCAAACTATTAATAAGAATAATTAATCTATATTGAACAAAACCACAAATGTATTAAATTATAATATAAATTGAAACATATTGCTTAAGGGAAAAACAAATTGAAATACAGAATGGCATTACTATTACCATAAAAAAGCAACAACTCGCTTCTATAATTTCTGATGAGTTTAGTGGGAAGTTTGATGATTCATTACCCTGAAACAGAACAGAAGGTTAAGAGAGGGAATCATTCACTGGGAGAAGCATATGCTGTTAAGATTTACAATGTACAAACCTAAACTTGGCTGTGACTGTAAGCACCGGTTGCTTTCCCAGGAATTTGGTCGAGAATCTTCCAAGCACGTTCAATAGAATCAGAACTGATCAAAAATTGCAACATTCAGTGTTATACCACCAGAAGCAAAACAACTCTGAATTAAAAAATGAGAACCAGTTTTGGTACCTGAACAAACCGTGTGTTGTACTCTCGTCCAACAAAGCAATAACCTGAGACATGATAGATGTTACAAGTTCACACATGACTAACATAGGGAACAGTTGAAAGCACAAGCTAAACAATTAGCAACAACCAAAAGAAATCAAAATCAATCGCTGACATAATGTTTGAACGTGTAAACTCATATACTGTAAATAGGAAGGTGTTAGAATCATTCATAAAATTGATTGATTGACAAACAAGTGTAATCGCAAAGAGTCAAATATCACAAGTTGGAAGTGGTAAAACATCTGAAACCCTTCGCCACCCCAGCCATCTCATCTATCTTCTCCTTCGTCATGTTTCTTCTCGAATTTAAGTTGCAGACTTTCAGTTAAAAAAAAAAAATCATTTCTTTGTTTCTGCACACTAGTGCTTTTAAGTATAAGATCGATCGGAAAAAATCAACAAAAACCAGAGTTTTACGGTAAGAAAACACCAAAAAACAATGGTGGAAAACTAAAAAAAAAAAAAAAAAATCAAAACCGGGTTTTGTTGGTTTTTAGACGGTTTATACGGTTTTAATCAACACCAATTTTCAGCAGTAACCCAAACCGGGTATTGCTTTGGTTCGCGAACCGGTTCAACCGGTCCGGTCCGATTTTGAAATCAATGGTTTGTAGTCTCCCACGGCCAAAAAACCGACGCCGACTCACAGCAGCGCCTCACCTCCGATAGCCACCTCTGACCAACCGCACACAACTCCGCCACTGCCACGCGTCGTCAACCTTCCATCCGATCGGGATGAATCACGGTTTCCCGGCTGAGAAACACACCATAGAGAAACCGCCATCCTCTGGCGGCTCAGCCTTCTCCACCGCAACCTCCTCGGATTTAGGCATAACCCACCTATCCGGTGTGAGCGAGCGATACCTCTCCAGATCTCAGCTTCTCGCCGACCTCTAGCGAAAATGCCTCTGCCAGATCTCCTCCGCGACTCGTCCACCTCCGCCATCGAGCTGCCGCAACCACACGCTACACCGGAACCACACCACACGCCTCGGAGAAAGAAGATTTTGCAATCGTTACCTCCGCCGAAACCTCAGCTCAACAATGAAGCTCTTACTTGAACTATAAACTAAATGGAGGTCCCCTCACGGCACCGGCAAGGAGCACCGGCCACCGGAGGAGACCTCAGAGTGAAGGGAAGAGGGAAGACGAGAGAGAGAGAGAAAGGGAGAGAAAACTATTTTGCGCGTGGATCACACGCGACTTCTACCGCCCCTAGTAGTAATCTCATGAACTCTTTCCACAGTCGAGATACTTGAGATTCGAATCACGTAAAAGCATAAATACGTGAATGATAAGCTTGCTGTACCGTTGGCATTCATGAAGAAGGGACAAAGGTCGAGCAGAGTTGCTAAGCGTTTTACGGAGCTCGTGTTGTCGGGAAGTGGCTAAAGAGAAGTGAATACTTGGAATGAATTAGAGTCTCTTGTATTAGGCTCTTTTACTTATGCTATGTCGTTTTACATTTTGGTGTGTTGTATTTAAAGGATCCCGTGTGTAGGGTTTCCTTATCTTATCATCTATCAAACATTAATCAAAGGCTTTCAGCCGTTTTCTCTCGATATCCAACAAAAATCAGGTCACAGGCTTGATGACTTAACAGTGAATTATCAGAAAATGTCAGGAAACAATTCCGAAGTGAAAAACCAAAATGCTAGATCCCGACTTCACACATTTCACGATGAATCTTAACACAATATAAGTAAATCAGGCTCCACTTTTCAAAATACCAAGTGAAAATAGAAAGAAAAAAAAAAGGTAGAAAGACTATGAAGAACCAGATAACCACAGATTCGAATAAAAATCAGATCTAGAGCTCCAAATCACGAAAATGAACAGAGGAAACTTGAAAACAACGACGAATTGATAGCAGTAAAGGCGAAATTCAGCAAGAAATGGATCTACCAACTGAGAAAATCCGAGACTCCAAATCAAATCATCAACGAAAAATCAGAAAGGTTTGGACTTTGGAGCTTACCTTTTTGGAGAGAGAGAGAAAGAATACAAACTTCGAGAGTCGAGATCTGACGAGGTGAAGAAAATATATTCTTGAGGAAACTATTTCACTTAACACCCTCTTACAATTGTTTTGTTTACAATTTAACCCATAACAAATATAATTTTATCAATACCCTTCAAATTTGGGTTCACTCCACATGTTTTTCCACTATTTTTCACATTTCTTCTCTTTGGTATTTTGCACTTTATACTCGGATCATTGTATTTGAATATTTTAGGTATTTTAGAATCGGATACAATGTTATTTTTTAAAAAACCGAGGGCCAAAAATTCGAAAAGTTCCAGCAATTTTGGAGCATTTTATAATTTTTGTTTTGTTTCTTAAAATACACCCTTAAAGAAAGAATATAGTAAGAATCCACCTGAAAATAAATTAACCTGGCAAGAAGCCAACAACGCATTAGAAAACAATGTACACACTTTGATTAGGCATCCACGTTTTGGATCGACCTCTTTATTTAAACAAAAATTAAACATATAAAAAGAATGAAAAAAAACATGGTGCTACTGTTGTATAAAAAATATTTGAATAATAGCTGAACAATTTGAAAGCTTTGAATATGCGAAGACCATACTGGACCATGTGACTGTGTTTTGGGTCAAATATTATTCTGGGAGAATATCTTCCTCTGTTGGGGACCCACACAAACAAACAAAAACTTGATCGCTACGCCAAATTAAATGTTTCCTATCATTTTCGCCAAAATAGACAGTTTTTTTTTTTAATAAAAAACCATTTCATAAATGAAAAACAACATTACATTTAGGCATGATACTTTTCTCAAAACCCAATACCCGGACCTGAACCGATCCAAAATACCTGGAGCCAAACCATACCAGTATAAGGCAATTTATCTGATGGATAAAATATTTGAATACTCGTGGATATTGGATAATATCCAAAACCGAACTAATATCCGATCGGATACTTGAATAATCCGAATTATAGGTAATTGTTTTTAAAAAAATATTTTTATGAGTTTTCAGATATATTTCAATTCTTTAATTTTTTAATTTAAATTTTCGGATTTTTTTTGGGTTTTCATATATATTTTCTGAGATTTTTTGTATATATATATTTTTGAGTTTTTGGATATATTTTTTTTTATAGTTTTTTTGTATATTTTTGGGTTTCTGGGTAATAAATATTTAAAATATCTAAACCTAAACCATAACCGAAAATTTTCTAGTAATAATTGGTCCTAAAATTATGGATCCAAACTATTCCAAAACCGAAAATACCGACCCAATGCCGAATCAAAACTCATTAAAAACCTATATAAATATAGATTTTATATATCCGATAAACCTGGATCTGATCAGTTCTAACTCGAACTCGACCTAAACACCCGAAGTTCCAGGCATAATTACAGCTCCTCGAAGTTACAGCACAAGATCAGCGTCGGCTCAAGTATGCGTGCGAGCAGTGCGACGGCACTAGGGCCCATGAGTTAAAAAAAAATTTCTTTAACAAAAAATTTCAAAGTAAGGGCCCCAAATTTTTTAAATTACAAAACATTATACTAATTTTTGTAAAAGGGCCCCAAATTTTTTTTTGCACAGAGGCCCCAAAAAACTTTGAGCCGGCGCTGACAAGATCGACAGATTTTCTAATTCTGGAAGTCAAGAGGTGACACAATGAAAATATGGATAAAATAAAC
This sequence comes from Noccaea goesingensis, assembly GCA_900406475.1. Classification (NCBI taxonomy): domain Eukaryota; kingdom Viridiplantae; phylum Streptophyta; class Magnoliopsida; order Brassicales; family Brassicaceae; genus Noccaea; species Noccaea goesingensis. The sequence goes on along the minus strand of OVBG01000025.1, from coordinate 459 downwards.
TCTATCAAAGAGGACCGGAAAAATAAACTAGGCAAACCAAGATATTAAGGCTGAAAACACAGTGAACCAGGAAGTTAAGAAAGAGATTGTGGGAAAAATAGACAGTTTTTGTTATATAAGTTTGGGACTTTTGCAACAATACACTAACATGATTGTTTTTTTCTTAATTTTTTAAAACCCAGACTAGATGTACAAAAGAAAAAGTAACCACGGTCAGTTTTTGCCATTAATTAAATAAACATCAGCTTCTATTCTAACATGATATTTTGTTTTAACCCTAGTTTAGTTAGGCAAAAAAAAATTAACCACAGTCAGCATTTGGTATACTTTAGCAGAATGTTTTTTTTTTTTTGGCATTTATCAAAAACTACAACATCAGCAGTAATATGATTATTTATTTTTTGATATATTCGTCTTCGCATTTAGCATCAAAATTTGGATTTGAAAGAGTTTAATTAG
>OVBG01000023.1:0-10864 GCA_900406475.1 Noccaea goesingensis | reverse complement strand
CATCCGTAAACCTTTCTCTCGTTCTTTTCTCACGTTTTTGAGGAGTTGTGTCGATGTGTCGGTCGATATTAATTTTCTCTCGTTTTTGAGGAGTTGTGCCGATGCTTGGTTGTTTCAATATTAATTTTACCCTTAATTTTATGTGTAAACTAATTTTAACATAAAATTGTTAATTTGATATCGATCCATAAGCTATTTATAGTGTCCACGTATTAAATATATATATGCTTTATAAATTTGTTCTTTCTTATTTGTTAAAAAATTTCAGTGATTATTTATATAATTAAAACCATTATCTTAAATTAAGAAATTTTCCTAATATAAATCTAAATAGATTTTTGATGTTCCTAAAAAATCTTATTATATAAAGCTTGATGCGCGCGACGTGGTCGATATCTATCGATACTCCAAATCTAAAATTTGGAAAATTTCTTAATCATAGATGATGATATAGAAAAATACTCCCTTTTAGACTAAACAATCGAGACCACAACTTTATCGGTTACTACATTAATCATCCTGCCTACAGGCCATGTACGTCAACCACCAGACAATACATCAATCAACAACAATAAACAACAGCAGCAATGATCAACAAAACAGCAAAACTCGCAGAAGAACACAAGTGTCGACCGACACCCCCACCGGTGTCGCTCGACATTGCCCCGACGCCACGAAACCACAGCAACGAAAAAGTGCGAAAAAGCGAATAAAGATGAAATCAATGGGATTCAACCCCCATAAACGATCCAAACGACAATTAACTCAAGAACAGCTCATGAACACATCAAAAACTCAATAACAAAACAAATCTCCAGTGATGAACGGACCAACATTCACACACTCACCTTAGAACGGAATGAAAGAAGGAAAGGAGATAGAACAGCGAAGAACAACAACAGATCGATCCTCCAAACTCCAAAAAACACCTAGAAATCGCCTCCTTCTCACCCAAAAGTCTCTGTCTCGAAAAGTGAGCTTTCNATTAACTCAAGAACAGCTCATGAACACATCAAAAACTCAATAACAAAACAAATCTCCAGTGATGAACGGACCAACATTCACACACTCACCTTAGAACGGAATGAAAGAAGGAAAGGAGATAGAACAGCGAAGAACAACAACAGATCGATCCTCCAAACTCCAAAAAACACCCTTCCTTGGTGTCGGTCGACACCACTAGACCAAACCAAAAAATCGGACGCGCGATCGAACTAAACCGGAAATCGAATCGATAACCAGTGTCGATCGACACTCTCTTCTGGTGTCGATCGACACTAGCTATCCAGAAGCTTTTCACACACTTTCTACGCGGTGCTTGAACCTTAAACCGACTAGACAACAATCAAACAAGAACATGCACAACCAATCCGCAATTCAAACCTTATAGATCATGTGCAAGCCATTCCCGAATACTTAGTATCGTCCAACACCACTACTAAAACAGCACTTCAGGTTCACGGATGTTACAAAGAGCGTGAAAAGAGTTCTTCTTTGAGCTTTGTTAGATCTGTGAGTGTTCCAAGAGTGTTTAGGCGTTTCATCTAGGAGCTGATAGTTGTTCGATCACCCGAGAAGCTAGATTAGAAACCGTTCAGCCGAAAGCACTGTGAGTTGTAGTGATGTTTGATTGCTTGCTAGGGAAATGTTAGATTGCGTGATTGATTAATTTCTTCGATTGTTTGATTGTTTTCTTATGTTATGATGCGTATTGGTTAGATCTTGTTTATTGTTATCTTATTGCATGTGAGGTTGCATGGTTACTTGTTGTTGAATTTTTGTTGATGTTGATATCGGCGGTTCGGTCTTCTTTTGTACCTCTTCCTAGCAAACGGACTGGCTAGGTGGGAAGACTCAGAGAGACGGAATGACATCCTATGGCCGAGTACTATTCCACATCATCTAGCAAACGGACTGGCTAGATGAGAATACTCGGAGAGACGGGGTTGTTGCCTATGGCCGAGTATGGAATAGACAGCCCGGGATGTGACCATCTAGGAGACAGAACTCGTGTGGATTGTGAACCGTGGAAACGGCGATCCAACAGGACGTGACTGTCTGGGAGATAGAACTCGGGTAGTGATGTTCTATCTCGCGTGCCTGTGTGGCTGTGAGATAGGTGTTCATGGGAAGTACCGAATGCGCATGATGTGGTGGAGGAAGTAGTGGAGTGTGATGAGATTATGTATTGAGTCTTGCGTGTTTAAGCATTATGCATTGATTGATTGTTGTTGTTTATAATCCATGATTGATCGTACATGTTCTTGTTTGTTTGTTGTGCGGTCAGCCAAGGGTTTATAGCAACATAGCTTGATGTGTGTTATTTTGGGTTTTTTAGGGTGGGATTGTCATCTTGTTAGAGGGAGCTATAACTCACTGAGCGATTAGCGCTCACCCCTCACTCTCTTTTGCAGGGAACCCGTAGTTAGAGCAAGGAACGTTAGGCCACCAGCGTAGTTTTTGTTGCCTTTGTAAAATAAACGTTTGTGGAATGTATGTATGGTCATTTTGAGCAATAGGCTCATTTGTGAATGTTTTTAAGTATTTGGGATGTTTTGTGAAACCTTAATATATGAATAAAAGCTTATTTTCTATATTAACCGGTTTCATATGATATTAGTCTTGTCGGGATTAACACAACTCTCGACTTGGGTACGGGTTGAAAAGCCTTATGCCTTAGTCGAGAGGAACGGTATTGAGAATGGATCGATTGAGACCTTGGATGTATTCTAAGGGTTTGGTTGAATCGTTCTTGGTATCCGTCATTGTGGCATCTCTGATTTGCTTTATATATGTATAGATTGAGTCGGGGGTGTTACAGAGGTGGACAGCTTAAAAGGAGAGAAAACTCCCCCATTATATATAAGATAAGATTGTTCATTTTTTTTTTAGGTCAAACCAAAACAAGTTTATTAAACGATTAAGACTTAACAAAAATAATTAAGAGATAAAAACCGTGAATGTTATTGATGTGAGCAAAAAAAAAGTGAATGACTTTATCTTTTGTTTTAACTAGATTTATATATTTGCGAGTTGCGCAGAACTTTAATCTGAAACCGTTAACCAAATCTATATATATAAAGTTGAAGGGCACTCTCTTCTCAGGTTGCCACCTCAGCAAATTAAGGCTCTGAAAAGTTGACACGTCAGCACAGTCCATTTAATATAATTTTTTTTCTATTTTAATTANGGTTGCCACCTCAGCAAATTAAGGCTCTGAAAAGTTGACACGCCAGCACAGTCCATTTAATATAATTTTTTTTCTATTTTAATTTTCATAATAACTATCATTCATTACTATAATTGTCTTAACAAGAATATGAAAAATCATTTAAGAAAAAAGAGTTAACTTATGTATAGATCTACAAAAATTATTATTTAGTAATTTTAGTTATTTTAGTTTTGTCAGATTATATAGTTTACGTTGATGTCAAGGTATTATAGAAACGACACTGATTTTCTTAAAAGTATTTTGGGATTAAATGTGACGAGACCGGACAGGAGGAGACAGAAAAAAACAACAGAACGAGAGAAGAGGGGAATTTTGTCTACTTTTTATTATATTAAGTGACGAGACGTGATGTAAAGGAACAGAAAGGACATGATGGTACAAAACGGGAATTTCACCTACCCTAAATTATATTTAGGGACGGGACGGGAAGGAAAAAAGGAACATGGTGAGACAGGAAAAGACGGAAAGGAACGAAATAAAATAGGATGGGACTGGACGAAACGAGACGGACGGAACGAGATGAAAAAGAACAGAATGTGACGAGATTAAAATGGACGGGACGTGGCATGACAAAACGGAAAAGATCATAATATGATAAGATGAGGCTGGACAGGGCGGACAAGATGAACAGAGCGGAAAAGAATGGGATAAGATGAAAGGAATCAGAATGAGACAGGATGGGATTTGACGGGAATTTTGCCTACTCTAATTATATTTAAGGACGGGACGGGAAGAAATAGAAGGAACAGGATGAGACATGACAAAACGGAAAGGAACATATGAGATAGGATGGGACTGGACATGACGGGAGGAGACGAGACAGATAGGACGGACAGGACGGAAAAGAATGGACATGATGAAAATGAACGAAATAGGACGAGATGGGACAGGAAGGTACGGTAATTTTGCCTAACCCTAATTATATTTAGTTAATGTGTATAACATTTTTGAAATAATAATATACCATAGAAATAATAAACCGTACGTAGAAATAAATTAAATTAAATTTGCCAAAAAACAATAAAAATAATACAAGAATATAAATTTCCACGCTTCGCGCGGGTCACCCCTAGTAAGTAAATAAATATAAATATAATTATCTTCATTTTCAAAGAAATGCTATTTCATTATATTTATAAACATAAATTTAATTTATTAAGTGATATACAACATTAATATTGACATATTGTAAAACATTAGTATTTTAAAATAATAATAATAATAATACAGCACTAGATATTACGTGTAGGAAAAATTATTTAATACCTTCGTGGGAGGATGAAACATCTTCAAAAACTGTCTCACGATCTATTATTATGGCAAAGAAAGTTTCTTTCTATTTGAAGAGATTTAACCATCGTGCTACAGGGGAGGGGCTTCTTCCTGCACCCAGGTTGTGAGTTCAAACCCTGCTGGAGGGAACTACTTCATGATTGTTTCTGGACACCTACACGGATATGGGCTCATTGCTTACGGCCCATTTGAATACCCGGAGAGAGGGTCTATACGTGGGCTGCACCTCCCCCAGGAGATTAGTCTGGACCCATTCATAGGTTTGGGATTTATCCCTAAGTTATCAAAAAAAAAAAAAAAAAAAGTTTCTTTCATATTCATGTTCTGTGAATAATTTTCTTTGAAATCTTGATATTGAACGATGGCCTATCATTTAATGTTAATGTAAGCATAATCACACCCCTATATTAAAAGCGAATATGTCAAGTTTAAACATTATTACGAGCCGCAGAAGCAGAGGGTAGGATCACTGGGCTTAAGATTGCGAGAGCCTGCCCGTCGATCTCACATCTTATGTTTGCGGATGACAGTTTGTTTTTTTGCAAAACAGATGTCCTGCAATGTACAGAGCTCATACGAATAATTAACTGCTATGGTTTAGCTTCTGGATAACAGGTTAATAGAGAGAAGTCATCCATTTTCTTTGGCAACAAGGTACCTCAGGACGTAAGGATTTCTTTGAAACATACACTTGGCATCCACAAGGAGGGAGGAATGGGCACCTACCTTGGACAACCTAAAAAGATAAGTGAATCGAAGAAACAAGTCTATGCTTTCGTTCAGGACCGACTTAGTAACCGTATAAACTCCTGTTCATCTAAGTTATTATTCCGAGGAGGTAAAGAAGTTCTTCTAAAATCTGTTGCCCAAGCTTTGTCGACATACGTTATGTCCTGTTTCTTGCTGCCCAAGAGATCATAAAAAATATATGAAGCGCTATATCTAACTTTTGGTGAAGCCTGGGACAAGATTTGTGTCTCCGCGGAAAAAGAAGGATTAGGGTTCCACGATTTACGATTCTTTAACCTTGCATGCATTGCTAGCAAAGCAACTATGGAGGCTCCTGAAATTTCTGTCGTCTCTTATGGCAAGGATTTTGAAGGAACTTTGGTATCGGAATTCATCTCCACTTGAGGTAGAAAAAACAAACGCCCCATCTTATGGTTGGAATAGTATTTTAGCAGCCAAGGACCTTATCAAACAGGGCCTTAGAAGATCTATTGGCTCGGGCGATATGACTTTTGTTTGGCATGACCCTTGGATCCCAGCTGAACATTCGCGACCTCCCACAGATTGTGGTATCTATTGCGGCCCTCTTTTGCTCGTTTCCCAACTTGTATCAAAAGAATGGCTTCTTGACAAGCTGGTGGATCTCTTTGATGTGGAAGATATAAACCTTATACAAACTGTACGACCAAGTCGTATAGACAGACCGGATGGTTTATGCTGGACATATACCAAGTCTGGAAACTACTATGTTAAGTCGGGTTATGATCTTGCCGTCCAGCTCAAACATCTACTAGAGCCACAACAAATTCTACAACCTAGTGTCGATGCCATAAAATCCAAATATGGACCGTAAAGACATCAATGAAATTAAAACAACACTTTTCTTGGCAATCTGTAGCAGGCTGTGTCCCGGTCCGTACTCGTCTAGCGGAATGACACTGTGGCTCGGATCGTTTGTGCCCAAGATGTGGAACTGAAGAGGAAACCATTACCCATATGCTGTTTGAATGCCCCACAGCAGCTCAAACATGGGCACTCTTGGATACCCACACATCTCCATCCAGAATTATTTCCGAGACCAGCTATGTTTTATAACTTCGATTACCTCTTATGGCTAGGAAAAGAAATGGTATCATCCGATAACAGTCTTGCATGATTTCCACTAATACTATGGTACATATGAAAAGCTCAGAACGATAAAGTGTTTAATGACAATGATATTTCAGCTATGGATATATTACAGTTGGCTAGGGCGGAAGCAGAAGCTTGGAAGATAGCACAAATTGTCTCAGAAGCTCTCGAGGAAAACACTTTGCTCGCTGAATCCTCAACGGAAAATGCACACACTATATTCCCACGAAGTCAGATAGATGCATCATGGGTATATAACAGCAAGGTCTTTGGGGGAGGATTCATGCTTGACACTAGCCACAATTTTAAGTATCTCCAGTTCCTTCACGAATACACAAGTCACCACACCGATTTATGCGGAAAGCCGGTCCTTAATCTGGGCGATGAAAATGATTAGGCAATTATGATTTACTTTGATGAGATTTGAATCTGACTGCATAGTGCTCGTCAGATTACTTGAAGACGAAGAAGAATGGCCCTCATTGGCCTCAGAATTAAAAGAGTTTAACTCAATTCGCCTATCTTTTATTTCATTCTCTTTTGTTTACATTTTATGTTCTTTGAATGTCCGTGCTGACCTTCTCTCGAATGAGGCTCGAGTACAAGGTTACCTTTTTCCTATGTAAACAATGTGATTACGAACGAGTTAGTTTCTGAAGCTAGCTCACACGGCACGTTACATTCAAGGATATGGAGATTTCGATGTCCAAAAAAAAAAAAAATTTATTAAGTCAGCGCTTGGTATTACTATAAAAAAATTGACTAATCCATAAATGGTAAACTCATCTCACCTACGACATTGATGTAGCCAGCCGGTTTATCTGAACATGATAGTCCGGTCCAATTATATTAGTCATGTATTTTTTAACCCTTCATTTCTTCCATCAAGTAAAAGAGGTATGAAAATTTTACTTTAGCCTTGGATATAAATTATATAAGCTTTATAATATACTAGAAATTTGACCTGCGTCATGCGCGGAATTAAAACTAAACAAAATTTTTAAATTTTATTAATTTAATTTACTATAAATATTTCTATTTAATTTTAAAAATCCTATAATTAATGATCTACAATATTTGTTCGTATAGTGATTTTAATTCTGGAATTTTAAAAAGTAATGATTTTAACTATAGGCTCTTATCCACACCCCACTGTGTCGTTCGACACTACCAGCTCGGTGTCGACTGAGGTGTGTCGCTCGACACAGCCCCGACGCCACAAACCTAAACTCGACGAAAAAACACAAAAACACAGAATCAAGAGGATTCAACACCCTAAAACGTTATATAGTAACTCAAATCAACCAAGAACAGCTCAAGAATAACTCGAAAACTCAACAACAAACTCAAACCCAAAGAATCTCTAGTGATTCACAGACCTACGGCCGCGCACTCACCTCGACAAGGGATTGAAACAAGGAAGAAAGAGATGAACAACGAAGAACAGCCTCAGATCGAACCCGAAACACTCCAAAACGCACAAAAACTCCCTTTCTCTTCTCTGCCTCTTCTCTGCCTCCAACTCCCCCAAAAACACGACAAAGAGGCGACTTTCTCACTTAAATATTCGTGATTACGGCTTTCTCCCAAACCAGCCAAACCGGAACAACTCAAATCGAACCGGGAATCGATTTTGAAAACCGGTGTCGACTGACACATACCTTGTGTCGCTCGACACCAGGTCCAAAATCCGATTTTTAGGTTTATGGATGTTATATAGGGTATTCATTTTCAAAATTACACCGCTAAGGAATACGTTTTCTCATTGAGTAAAGAAACTATAAATCCTAAAATTTAAACCCTAAACCCTAAAGGGCCTAAACCCTAAAATCTAAACTTAACCCCTAAACACTAAAATCAAACCCTAGTTAAGAAAAAGTGTAGCTTTTAAAATAGTACACCATAAAATGTGTATTTCTTAAAAAAATTCAACTTTATATTATTATGAGTAAATTATTTTATCACTTTAGCTCCAAATTTTCTTTAATTCTTTAATAATAATTTATCACAGGCTATATTTATTACTTAATTTGTTTGTATGTTTTTTTTTATATGTTTAAAATAGGAGGACTATAAAGGAATATGAATAGAAATGTATTAAACATATAAAAAAGGTGTTGTAAGTTTTAATATTGTTTTGAAAAGGAATTACACATTACACATTAATTTATTTTTAGTTTTGTGTCTGGTGATTCTTCTTTCTTTCTTTCTAAGTTTTAATGTCTGGTGATTCTTAAACTTAGAAGGTGTTGTAAGGAATTTTGGAAAATTTCTTTTAGTTATTTTTTGCAATTTATTTATGTTTAACATAAATATTGTATTAAACATATTGTTTAAAAAGGTGTTGTAAGTTTTAATATTGTTTTGTTTATATGGACACTCTAGATGGAGGGAAAACTCTATAATTATATATTTGATGTTATAATGGGAACCTTATTTGTAATTTGGTCATCTAATTCATTAAATAGAAGTTAAAAATTTCGTTTGCAGTTTAAAAAAACACATTTTGGGTGTCTATTTTCAAACTACACTTTTAGGGTGTTAATTTTCAAAGTTACACTTTGTTCCAATATTAAGATATAAGTTTGGATTCAATAATCTTAAAATAGGGTTTAAATTTTAGGGTTTAAAAATTAGATTTCAGAAATTAGAGTTTAGATTTTATGATTTAGAGTTCCCTTACTCAATGAAAAAATATAGTTTTTAAAATAGACACATTAGAAGTATAGATTTAAAAAAAAAAAAAACATGACGTCAGAATAACAAAATAACAAACAGTATTACATGTTTCCAATAAGTTCATAATGACGGCTAAACTAAAGAAAAATAAAAATTAGAAGTAACATATTTTTTTAAAAAAAAAGAAAACGTAAACTGGAAGAAGACAAACTGACATTACAATATCTCTGAGAGCAACATGCCACTTCATTATCATTTAACTAGCTATCTTCTCAATGAAGTTGTTACCATTTACAAAAATAACTCTTTAAACAGATGTTCATTATTATACACAGAAAAACAAAATGTATTCAATGAGTAAAGTTAAAGAGTCATTGAGTCATCCAAATTTACACAAATCAACTAAAGTTAATTGATGAATGTCTTTATAATTTTTTATTGTCTCCTTACCAACTCGACGACAATGCTTTTATAGCTTAGTATTAATTATTTTATTTATTTTTTGTGAAAATTCTAAAATATTTATTATTTTCTTCATTCTCTAATAAAAGAAATTTTAAGAGATATTTTTTCACAAATAAATGATGTTGTCATAAATCACTGCAAAAATTAATTATAATTTTGTTGTTTTGACTATTCGAGTTCAGCATATTGTTTTTTCATTAGTTAAATTATTTTGGAATTAAATGTTTTATTTTGTAAAAATAGAAAACTAAATCACTTCGGTGAAAAACGAGTCTACTGAAAGAAGATAACACACTTGTTTATTCCCGGAGTATATATAAATATATATAAAGTTCCCAAACATAAGACAACCTCAAATTTTCCCATGTAACATTCTTTTAGATAAACCAAACACCAATTACCGGCGACGATGAATCTCTTGAATACGGGTGACAACTTATCCTTGATCGAAGCTCTCTTGACCTCCTCCGGCGAATCTGCATTACCTCCGGCGAATCTCAACATAGACAATACTCTCCAGAAACGGTTGCACGCTGTGTTAAATGGGACCCACGATGCCTGGACTTACGCTATTTTCTGGCGATCGTCGTTCGACCACTGCTCCGGCGAACCAGTGCTAACATGGGGGGACGGAATTATCAAAGGGGAAGAGGGTAAGATCCGCCGTAGAAAGAAGACGGCGGCAGAGAAAGCGCACCGGAATAGAGTTTTACGGGATCTAACCTCGATGATCTCCGGCCAAGATTTGCCTATGACGGACGACGACAATGTTAATGATGATGACGACGACGTGGAAGTGACGGATACGGAGTGGTTTTATTTGGTTTCAATGACGTGGAGTTATGGTAGCGGATCCGGATTAGCGGGTAAGGCGTTTGCAACATATAACCCAGTTTGGGTTACCGGGTCAGCTCAGATACTCGGGTCGGGTTGTGATCGGGCTAAACAAGGAGGGGATTTAGGGTTACAAACCATTGTTTACATTCCTTCCGATAACGGAGTATTGGAGCTTGGATCCACGGAGGAGATCCAACAAAACTTGGATCTTTTTAATAAGATCCGATATCGATTTCGTTTCAAAGGATCCAGTAATTTTACCGGGAGCCCGAGTAAAATGTCTGTTCATACTAGTACCGTAACCGATAACCCGAACNAATGTCTGTTCATACTAGTACCGTAACCGATAACCCGAACCCGTCTCCGAGTCCCGGTCCAGTTTACCCGCAGATGCAGAATATATTTTCTCAGGATTTGAATTTCACGACAACGGCTTACAGTTACACGTCGGCGGGAGCTTTAACCGGTGAAATGCTCAGATTCGGCGACGATGTTAGA
>OVBG01000020.1:0-11036 GCA_900406475.1 Noccaea goesingensis | reverse complement strand
GATTCTTGCCGTTGGAAAAGACATGTTTTGTTGTAGTGGGGAAAGCTACACATCACAGAAGATGTCGATGAAATGTTCAATAATCTCGGAGTTGGCCCATTCATGTTCAGAAGACACGAATCATACAAGAAAGCAACCTGCCTCTTGTTAGCTTCTCTCCAACTCCATCTCTGCGCCTCAGGGGAATTTACACCCGATGGGAGTGATGGGTACATCAGTTTTTGGGCCACCGGACGGAGACACCATCTCACTTTCCGAGAGATCGATCGAGCCCATTGCCTCCCACCTAGTAACCGTCACGGACTTGGTGTAGAGAGGGACGATATATACGCTTTGTGGAGTACGATCGCTTCAGGAGAATACCACTCTTCGAGCGCCAAATCCGCTCAGATAAAAAGCCCGCCGATCCACTATACGCACAAAGCCATCGCCAACACAATCTTCCCAAGGCACATGACCGGCAATGTCAACGAGACCGAGCTCAGTATGATTGACGTAGCTCTCACCGGGATTCTACCGAGACTGAACAATGGGAGGAAGCTGAAAGGGAGTACAAAACACGGTGGTATCACGCTTGCATTGATCGAACAACTCTGCTCCTACCAGAGTTGGGCCCTCATGAACGCCAACATAAGACACAAGTGTGAGCTGCGGATGGGGGGACTTGTGACACCTCTTTTATACGCGGTAGGGTTCACTCTTGATATGACTGAGGAAGTTGCACATCCAGAAGAGATTGATCTAAGTTATTTGAAGAATTGCAATTTCCTCCAGAAGACACCAGAAGGTGGTGAGCTTATCTACCAGTTCACCCACCTGCAGTTTGGAAAATCTCGGATGCTACTCCCAAACCCCGGTTGGACAGCCATCAGAGGAGGATCTAACAATGATTTTGTCCCACCCGCATCAGTACTTCAGCCGCACTCGACCGCTCGAGCTCACTCCACTCCGCCGACCAACCAGGACCAAGACGACCGCTCACAGAGAGATGCGACCGAGCCAATGGATGACTTCGAACACTTTCATTTCCAGGAGTACGCTACTACTACCAAGCAAAGCGGTGGACTGAAGGCAGCTCACGAGAGGATTAGCGTTCTCCAACTCTGGAACAAGGCACAAGACAAGGTCACCAACAAGCTGAGGAAGAAGATGAAAAAGATGGCCGATCAAATTAGAACCTTGCAGGACAAGTTGAGCTGCGCCTCAGGAGGAGTACGAAGAAGCACTGCCCCGGTTAACGCTCCAGAAGCCGACATCCGTGAAGACGAGCTCGACCCCTACACCGCCGGTATGCGCCAACCCTTTCCTGACCAACCGCGTTACTCTTCTTTCGAGCCACGACAGAGGAAGAGACGCACCCCAGAGGACACGACGGCAGGACCATCCGAGGCACGCGCTGACACCGATATACCATTCCGGCGATGTTCTTTTGTTCCACGACCGCCCGTGCCACCAGCTTATACAACACCGCCATCAGGTGTTCCGACTGATCACCATGTGCCACAACACACCGCACCAGCTGGCTCCTCTACAATCCCAGCATACACTCAGGAGAGAATGAACGAAGCGATCGATTTGCCTTTTCCATTCCACCAGTAAAGGTCCACTCTAACTCTACCTCTCATTGTACCATCCGTTTTAGTCATGCATTTCATTTGATTTTCCTTTCGTGAATCTTCCTTTCGAGACTTTTATTACACAAGGGACCGTGTAATTCAAGTTTGGGGGGAAGGTTCAGGACACATGCATTTAGAAAAAAAAAATCATATTAGATTGCATTTCATTTTAAGATCGAGTCTAGGCATTCATATAGAACTTTTGCATTTGCATAGGGGTCTAGGATGATTATAACCTTGTCAGCATGTTAATGAAGTGGAAAATTTCAGTGCCCTCGTTGTTAGTTTTTTGAGTGCATAACCGATTGAGTCTGAGCGCATAATGTGAATTGAAGTCATTCTCCATTTATCTGAACTTAATTGATTGATAATTATCTTGTTGTGCACTGGGGTCGAGCTCATGGATACTCTATACATATCTGGATTTCCTTATATCTGTTTGCCATTCTTGTTAATCCAGGTAGCTGATTCCCACTTTTGGAATAGTGTCCATGCCCTTTAACCAGCCTTTCTTTCCAGTCCTGATTATTTACTGAGTGGTAAGCCTATTTTCTGGTTGAGCTTGGGAGAAAGTGTTAGGATTAGGACCGACAAGAGTGAAATCCCATATAGGTCTGATTCACGCTTTCTGAGTCAGTTAGATCTAAGTTTGAGGGTGTTGTACTATTAGCTCGATCGAGTAGATTTGAGATAGACGTTGAGGAAAATTGAGATAGAGTCGGAAAGAAAGAAAAAAAAAGAGTAAGTTGCTTGGTGTGAACTTTAACTTGAAGTTGTTACTTATATATATAGTTATATTTATTGGTTGCGAAAATTTTGGCTTTTAAAAATTGGTTGCGAGTCTTGTGACTTAAAAAATAATTAAATATTCATTTTCTTGGCTTTTAGAAAAAAATCATTCGACATGACTAAAATGAGGAAGTTGGACTATGAAAAAATTCATGGAGAATTTTTAGAACTTTAAAGAGTCAATTACAGCTATATGCACTTTTGAGTTTTCTTTTACAGTTATTAGTACTTCTTGCTACTAAAGGACTTTAGAGTATTAGAATGACCAATAAACCCTTTTTGTTATGGGATTTGTTTTAATTCAGAAGACGCCTTTTGACATTTTCTAATTTTACTTTTTTCTTTTCTCGTTTTTACGCCGACGACTTCGACAAAGCAGAGATGACGACAGGGGAAAAACCCTAAACTCACCGCCGTTCGCCACCGCTTTCAATTCGGTCCTTTTTATATGCTAATTTGCCTTACCCTTCACTAGTCGCCTATCAATCCCGTGGAAGCTCTCCGATAGCCCCACGTTTTATTCTCCACCTGAAGCAGAGAACAGCGGAAACTATGGAAGGTGTTTCCCTCTTTCTTTTTGGTCCCTCTAAGTGTCTTTGGGAGATATTTTGTTGTTTATTGGTATAGTAGTTGAACAATGAACGATGCTTTCGACCACACAGTTATTGCAGGAGGAGACGGTGGCGTCTGGAAGACTGAAGGCGGCAATGGAGCGTCGACGTCGAGTGGTGGTGGTGGTCAAGGCAACGCGTGCAGAGATGTTTGGAACACATATAGTGATGATCGAGTGACCATGGCCGAAGGGCTGAATAACCGTCCAGATGGTCAACCTAATATGGACACAGATAGTGGTGGACGCGCACGCAGAATAACCGTACAGGAGGACATGGCTATATGGACAGCGGCAATGGGTTTCATCGTGGGACATCAGACTCTTGTCCACATCAGACTCAAGAGTTTAACGTTTTAATGCTTTCTTTTAATGTTTTCTTATCCACACGCTCTTGTCCACATCAGACTCAAGAGTTAACCATGTTTCCATATATATCTTACATTAGTTTTGTATTCACATGTCCATTGTAGTCTGTCCATAGGAGGTTGTCCATGTAGATGTGTCCATCTTGTTAAAATGAATCGTAGTTACATGTGTTAAAATGTTATCTCATATCTTATGATAGGATGCCTAGACATGCTATCTCATGTCTTATGTCCATCTAGATGTGTCCATCTAGTGCTATCCATTGACAACCATCCATTCATGCATTTGTATATGTATCCACATGGATACATTTTGATCAACCATCAAACTAATAAAAGAAAATTCATTCACAAAACAATAAATATGAAACAAATTTTGAGCTGAAATTTGTTTTATCTGTTTGTTACAGCCAGACATTCACTCCATAGGTTATATCGAAGAAGGTGAAGAGAAACAAAAACAAATGCTCATCCACAAAATCATAGCCACAAGAAACTATCAAAACTGCATCCACTTCGATACACCGCCGTGGACAGCCAACATATCCACAAGAAACTGAACAAACCCCATCCACTATTGTGGCAGCAAATGTACTATCAACCCATCCATTGTATTGTGTCCATATGGTCTATCACTATAATTTATGCTCAATGTACTGATTCTTGGTGCAATCTAACTTTTATTAAGTGATTGTCCATCCGATTAATATCCAAAACCCACTTTCCATCCACACAAATGCATCCATATGGTTAAATACTATCATGATAGTTAATCGTAATCGATTTCTTTGCCTTTAGATTTGTTTTCAGTGCTGGATTTGTCTTAATTAATATGAAATTGGTTTGTGTTATGCAAATTGAGAATTTGTATTTGGTGCTTGGCTTGGACTCATTGAATCTCTCGTTTTCAACAACTGAAATAAGCACAAGAATTAAATTTTAAAACAAGAATCTGTTTTATATATCTTGTATGTTGAATCAAAACAAGATGTTGCTTTGTCGCGGAAAATCTGAATGTCAGGTCTAGTTTGGTAAGCGAAGCTTATGTGACAAAGCTCGATATCTCCTTTTACATTCTCCAACACCGTTCCTGATTCATCTCTCGAGTCTATCTTCGATTTCCTATCGATAGTTCCAAAGATTGAAGTAGCAACACTCTTAGCTTTACTTGAATCAGGAGCAATAGAACTCGCTGAAGAAATACCGATTGTTGCCATGCATCGAAGTGGACTTTGATATGGGAATATGTGTTATATATCCATATGGATATCAAAATATGGGAACAATCATATGGACATATATGTTTATTAAAGAATAAATAGATGATAGTTGTGACATAGTTAGCCCTTGGATGCAAGTGCATGGACGAAAAACACATGGATAGATGCGGTTATGAAAGAATCAGTGATGAAAGCAGTGTACTATACTAAGAAGTGAGTAACTATCCACATGGATGTGGTTGCATGGACAAAACTATCATAAATTCATAGAAGGAGTCCCACTTTTGTTGCTAGTTGGACTGGGAACTATGTACAAGAATGCTTAGCCACGCAAGACTCCTTCGAAAGTTTGGGGTCTTCGTCCATGGACTGCTTGTACATTTTGATCACGAATCTTATCCACATCCACCTGACCAAGCGGTTTAAGCGTTGATATCCGAATGTATGTCATGGGTATACATGGATACAAATATTAACCATTACAACATACGAAAGCTATTGCCATCACATTTTGCACTCGATGGATGGCCAACATTACATGGACAGCTGAACGTGGATAAAATAAGCTTCCCATCCATCTTTCTTCGTAATCGTGTATCCACAAATGACCATCCACACATAAATACAAAATCATTCTCAAATACATATCAATCCTTTGCCTTCTCCTCCAACTTTGTCATCTCCGCCTGAATCACACATGAATCTCAAAACCTTCTTAAATTTGCAGATTGAGATTAATACTAGGTTAATAGATTTGCAGATTTTGCGCTCAAAACCTTTAACACCACTGGTTCGGGACGCAGAATCCCAATTCCCTTTTAAATTAATAGATTGATTTTCACGAAGGCAAAATTGGTAGCTTTCTTCAGCATGATCAAAGATTTCTCCAGATCCAAAAGCTTCTTCTTCTTAACCTCTCGTGTTCATCCTCCAACATAGGTGAAAGTTACTCCGGCAATAATTTGAAACTTTAGTTTTTCTAAAAGAGGTGGCGCAGTGAAAGTTATCGTCTTCCCCTTTTCGAAAAATTAAGCGGAGTGCGACAAAATTATTAAAAGGGCAAAATTGAGATTTCTCTTGTATCCAAAACTCAGCAAAGTCACCTAGGAGCACAAAGTGCCTTTGATTGTTATAACACTTTGGAAAAGTGTCTTTGTGTGTAATTTTCTCAACTTTAAATCATTTAAAATGTGTTTGGTTAATTTTAGACTTTTAAAACTTTTAAATTAGTCAAAGTCTAAGGGTCTGATTGGTAACTAGACTTTGAGGACTTTTAGCTTTTTAACAGTCTTTAAAGTCATTTTTTAACCAATCAGATTTTTATGACTTTTTGTATTTAAAATTCATCACAGCCCAACTCCTTTTTTTTATTGCATTCTTTACGTTATTTTTCTAAAAGCCACCAATATGAGATTTTTAGAAAATTGTTCCTATTTATTTTTTTATTATTCAACATTTTTACTTTTTTCTTTTCCCCACAAAGATTGAAAAGATTTTTTGTGAGATTATACAAACATATATCACAATCTTTTTTATCATTCAATTATTAGTTAATTTTTTTGTTCTTTTAAGATCTATTTTACCATTTTTTAACATAAATTTACAAAGTCTAATATAACCATCACGACTTTCACATTTTTTATTAACAATCAGACTTTTGAAAATATAGAAAGTAACAGTCACAATTCTTACAGTCAAATTCTCTACAGCCAAAAGCCAACAGTCACAATCTAAAATTACAGTCCTTATCAGTCGGGACCTAAATGTCATTTTTTTCTTTCTATTTCGTATATTTCTCTTCTCTTTTTTTTCTTTTTTTTTTCTTCGTATATTTCTCTTCTCTTATTATAATATTTGGCTGGGGAAATATTTATATTTTTGCCAACTAATCAACTATGTCGTCTCTTGTAATATTTCAACGACTAGGAGAATGAATTTTTGTATAACCTTCTGGCTGGATGAGAGTATTCTACATCCAACTCTAATATACGAACACAGGCCAAAATCGAATCGGAGAAGAGAAGAGAAAATCGAAAATTCGCAGATTCGCGCATCGTGGGCAGAGATGCTTCAGTGCATATTTCTCCTCTCCGATTCTGGGTTAGTGATCTTCAATCTCTTCTTCCCAGATTCCTTTGCATAGTCATTGATCAGTCCGAGAAATTGTACTGAAGTCATCTTTGAATTGTGTTCACAGAGAGGTAATGCTGGAGAAGCAGCTTACAGGTCATCGTGTAGACCGATCCATATGTGCTTGGTTCTGGGATCAATCTATTTCTCAAGGCGACTCCTTTAAGGTTAGATTAATTACTTCTCTTCTCGATTTCCACTTCCTGGGCTCTCCTCAAAATTGATTCTTGGATTTGATTGATTTGTCAAGTTTGAATCTTTTAGTCATTTCAGTTTCATGGCCCTTAGTTTGATCCTAAATTTCAAGACTTTAACTTCTGGGTCGTCTTTTGCTCTTGATTTGACGGTGTCTTTTGCTTTTTTTGTATGTTGGATAGTCACTTCCAGTGATTGCTTCACCAACGCATTACCTTTTTCAAATCGTTCGTGATGGCATCACCTTCTTAGCTTGCAGTCAAGTTGAAATGCCACCACTGATGGCAATAGAGGTGAATTTGTCTGCCTCTTCTCTCTTCTCTCCTTAGTTAGATTCCAATTTTTGTCTTGTTTTGTAACCCTGTGAAAGTTTTAGTTCCTTTGCAGAGTAGCTGATGTTATGTCTGATTACCTTGGTGGGCTAAACGAAGATCTTGTCAAGGATAACTTCATCATTGTCTATGAGGTATGTTCGCTAAAACAATATGCATTCTATCAGTGAACCATTATAGTTTCTGCATTTTGTTTCCGAATACTGTATTGGATTGTTTGTGTACTTGTTTTCTTGGTTCGCATTAACTGAGATAGTAACCGTCTGAGATCGATAGCGTCTTTGTGTATGTCAAAGTTTACTTTTTTTTTTTTTTCTATGGCATTGCTCGTTCTTGGATTCCTTAAACTGAAAGGTATACACAAATTTGTGACTTGTAGCTTCTGGATGAGATGATCGATAATGGCTTCCCTCTCACAACAGAACCGAGCATCTTGCGAGAAATGATAGCTCCGCCGAATCTAGTCAGCAAAATGTTGAGTGTAGTAACGGGAAACGCTTCCAACGTCAGTGACACGCTCCCGAGTGGGACTGGCTCTTGTGTTCCATGGCGACCAACAGATCCAAAGTACTCTAGCAACGAAGTCTATGTCGACCTCGTTGAAGAAATGGATGCAATCGTAAACAGGTATGTTCTTGATAAAGACTCACCAAAAAATCTTCCAAGATTTCATCTCACTCAAATCAAGAACACTGTTTCAGGGATGGAGAGTTGGTGAAATGCGAGATTTATGGCGAACTCCAAATGAGTTCTCAGCTCTCTGGTTTTCCAGATTTGACACTGTCGTTTGCGAATCCTTCGGTCTTGGAAGACGTGAGGTTTCACCCGTGCGTTCGCTTCAGGCCTTGGGAATCTCATCAAGTTCTCTCCTTTGTCCCTCCAGATGGACAATTCAAGCTCATGAGTTACAGGTGCAGACCAAAGATTTCTTCTTTCTTAACACTTTGCTTGAAGATTTTAACTCTCTAATGTTGTTCGTTGTTTACAATTTCAGGGTGAAGAAGCTGAAGAACACACCTTTATATGTAAAGCCTCAAATAACATCAGATTCGGGTACATGTCGAGTTAGTGTGTTGGTTGGGATCAGAAGCGACCCGGGGAAGACGGTTGAGTCGATAACTTTGAGTTTCGAGCTTCCTCGTTGTGTTTCATCTGCAGATCTCTCATCAAACCATGGAACTGTAACGATCCTCTCTAACAAGGTAAATACAATATGTTTCTTGCTTTTGCCCCAAGTTTGAAACTTTCCTTTTTTGATTTGAGACTGTGTTTACAGACATGTACATGGACGATTGGACGAATCCCTAAGGACAAGACTCCGTGTTTGTCCGGGACATTAGCGCTGGAGACGGGTTTAGAGCGGCTTCATGTGTTTCCGACGTTCAAGCTCGGGTTTAAGATAATGGGGATTGCTCTCTCTGGCTTAAGAATTGAGAAACTTGATCTTCAAACTATCCCTCCTCGTTTGTATAAAGGGTTTCGTGCTCAGACAAAAACTGGAGAATTCGATGTCAGAATGTAGTTTTCTGGTATGGTTGATTCAAATTTTGATCTGATAATCTGTCTTCAGAGACAAAGAGAAGATGTCTCAGAATCAATTGTCTGGTTTAAATTCAAGGTTTAGTGGTTATGTTCCTTAAATTTGAATTTATTGGGTTGTTTTAAGTGTTTCTTACACATTTTATATCTCAACCGGTTGGTTATTCATTCTGTTTTTCTGGTTTTGTTTAAACCAAAGCATCGATTTGAAAAAAAGAGGTTTCTGTGAGTTTTGTTATTTTCAAAAACCCTAGCGCAAAATTTGTCTCACAGTTTCTTGAGAGAGGATCGACAAATTTCGGTGAATTTTTTTAACACCCCCAACTACTTAGGTTGAGAGAGCTCTGGTTGACAAAGACGATTGTTCTGTTGAATCAAATCTAGAAGTGACCAAGGACGAAGAAGAAATTTGTAGTCCATCTTCTCATTCTCATTCCGTTTCGGTTTAATAATATTCATTGTTATTTTTGCAATTTACTCTACTAATAAAAATAAAATGAAAAACAATATTAGTTAATGTATTTTTTTTTAAGTTCTTTAGGTTTTAGGGAAAAAGAAAATCGTTTACTCTAATCTCAGTTGAACTTAACTTAAATGTTCCATGATGAGTTATGTTTTTGCTAGTTTCTATAGGTTTTTTGTTCTAATTGTTCTAATCTTTTATTGATTTGAAGTTTGTTTTGTGTTCTCTATTGAGTTGTTTAGATGTTAGTACATGCAGCCTTGATGGTATCTGGAGCTTATGGGCAGAGTTTAGAACGAAAGATGCACAAAAAAGACGGAAAACAATAAGGCTCTAATTAGCAATTTGACTTTCAAGGCTTTAAGGACTTTTGGAAAAATTTAAAGTATTTAAAGTCAGATTTTACCCAATCACACTTTTATAATTTTAAAGTCGTGAAAGTCATTAACTTCCTCCTAAAATTTCTCACAACCCTTTTTTTTTCTTCATGATCGATGGCTGTTTTGCAAAAACCAAAAAATGTAACATTTAACTTTTTCTAAAGTCACAGTTATTATTTAAAAGTCACAGTTTTAACAGTTTAATTTATTTTTAACAGCATAAGTGCTTAACAATCAGTACCTAAGCCCCGACAAGTATAGCTGTCAAATTGGGCGGGCTGTCCATGGCAAATCATTATGGACGACCTATGGTCATGCCCAGGAATGGTGTTAGCTTTATGAATCGTGGTGATCCCGTATCTTCCTATCTGTCCAGTTACGTTCAGATTAAGAGAAAATAAAAGCAAAAAAAAAAAAAAAACTTACTTAAAAAGACTAAATAAACATAAACGGAAACAAATTACAAATCTTTAGAAAGAGGCAGCGAATTCGAATTCAGTGCTATGTCATATCTGGCTCCGAACGAAGATTTAATGCTGTAATTAACTATATATATTAATCCAAATATTTGACAAACGAAAACTTTCACTTTTTTACAAATTTTATTAAATTTTTTACAAATTTTATTAAATGATGAAATCGTTTTATTTTTCACATAAAATCTTATGTGAACTTTTTTAATTAAAAAAAGAAATTTCAAGTTTTATTTACCAAAAAGTTTCTGTGGATTCACAAATTTAATGACTTTTACTTTTACATTTATAAAAAGAAGAAAACAATAATTATGTCACCAAAAAAAAAAAAATTTTAACTACTTTAATTCACCAATATAATTTTTGTCACAAAAACTGTCAACTTTTTATTTACCAAAAAATAAATACTTTTTGTAGACCAAGCTATTCAGCTATTGTAGTCTCAACGTTAGTCAACTATAAATGCTTTGAGTTCAGTTTCGTGATTTAATAACTTTCCTTTTTTGATCTGAGACTGTGTTTGCAGACATGTACATGGACAATTGCACGAATCCGGAAGGACAAGACACCGTGTTTGTCGGGGAAATAAGCACTGAGAACGGCTTCATGTGTTTCTGACATTCAAACTCGGGTTTAAGATAATGGGCATTGCTCTCTGGCTTAAGAATTGAGAAACTTGATCTTCAAACTATCCCTCCTCGTTTGTACAAAGGGTTTCGTGCTCAGACGCGCGCTGGAGAGTTCGACGTCAGAATGTAGTTTTCTGGTACGGTTTTGATATTCCGGTCAGAGCTCTTGAGACTTTGGCTCCTTTTGGTTAATCGTTTGTGCCAAATTGTGTTTTTCTTTTAAAAAAATGATACATCGAGGATGGATTTTGTGACTAAGGTTAAGAGGTTTGAGAGTGGAATGCAGACAATC
>OVBG01000018.1:0-11263 GCA_900406475.1 Noccaea goesingensis | reverse complement strand
GGTTGCGGTAATATGGATTATAAGTCACCAGGAATAACATTAGCTGATTATTAATAATACAGGAATTTAATAAAGAATGAGAGAAATGATTTTTACTACTCTGCCTTGACCTCTATCTCCCTCCTGTAGTCATTCACCTTTGCAAGCTCAATCCGTTTTATAAAATCCCAAGGTAAGCTAGTCACGGCTTCGCCTTTGACAGTCTTGTAACATGTATCATAAAAAAGGAAATAAAATCATGAAATGATTTAACATTAAAATTGAAAATTTAACAACAAAAATTAACTTACCAGTTTCCGCATGCATGTGGACATACACTCCTCTTGTACCTAGCAGCCTGCAAAAAGCTCTAAGCTGAGTCTACATACACAGCAACAAAAAATCACATAAATTTTAATCCACCTTCTTTCAGATATTTTTTTTTGTCATTTATGTGGTAGCTCTAAGCTTTTGTTTATGTCTTCAACCTCCCGTAAACTTGATGTAAGATATGATGAAAAATGCAGAAAATATATTTTCATTATTAATCTGGATATAAAGTATAGTTGCCCAAAGTTCAAATCAAAAGGTTTAGACCATAAGAGTATTATAGGTAAATCATCTTTCTTTTCCAATTATCCTTTAATTATACGACAACGATGAGGCTTTTAACTGGGAGATCCATGATCAAGGGCATTTCTCGTTCTGACCAGGACCACCAAAAAAGAAATGACTCCCCCAAGAAGTTCCACCATCTCCTACCTTAACGCTGTAACAGTCACCATTAGATGCAGAAGGTGTAGGTCCTTGTGGTTCTGTCAGAGTATTGGTTTCATCAACTATCATAATATTCCTGAAATAACTCGCTTTCTTGTATCCTTCCTCTGCAAAATGCCCACTTCCCATATCCGTTGTTGTGTGTTTTCCATCGGTCATTTTGTTTACAATTTCACCGCCCCATTTAACTGCGGTGGCTCCATTTCCCAGAGAAGTGAACAAATTGCCAGGCCAGTACCCGACATTCTCGTCGTTGATCTTTAGCCACCAGTTCTCACCGTCCTAAATAAAAATAATGGACAAAGCCATTTCACGTTTAGATGAAAATATAATAACTTTGGGAGTAGTGCTAGGGAAAATTTGCAAACACATAATAACATTTTTTCAAATATCGCGTGTTTCTATCGCGTAGGTAAAAACATTGTGATATACAAAATATAAAAATAGCATGACATTTCATAAAATTATCCAAAAAATCATGCTATTTTTTTTGAAAAATACGTGCGATGATGTTGAATAAATGCCGATGTGTGTATTACTGTATCTTGCAAAAGTTCTCCAAAATTACGTGTAAAAAAAAGAGGGTATTTTTGCTCAAAAAAAAAAAAAAAAGGGTATTATTTTACAGTTTACATTTATTTTTTTTTTATTTTTTTGAAAAAGGGCATACAGTTTACATTTTACTATGTCATTAATAGATTTTTCAGTACGTTAACTGCCCTTACGGGTAAAGATTATTTTTTTATTTAAAAAATCATGTTGGTACCTTCCATATAAGCATGTAGAGCTCTTGTTGATCTCCGTCGTATTGTGACACGGGATTTAAGGATCCAGTTACAGTGATAACATTGCTCGTCTAAACAAAACCATGATCTGGACAGTTCAGATTGTAGCACAGATCTCCTTGGTATCCATTGCTCTATTTCCGTGGATGCACATAAGAAAAAAGAACAAAGAAATTTAGACGGTTTAAGCATTCAGAGATTAATTATACTAAATATTATATGGCTTTGGTGGTAATATATGTGCTCGCGGATTGTGTACAGGTCAAATGAAAAACAAACTTTGTCTATTATATTCAGAATCCAATAAACTTGTGAACGGTCTAAATTAAGTTTCTCAAATGATATCTTGATGTTATTATTTAGGATTCACGCATAAATTTTCAAGAAAATAGGATTTTACCGTCCAGAAAACGAATAATCTAGTGGTGGTGTCACCATATATATCTTGAGAAACCTATAAAATTATGGCAAACAAAGATAGTGTTAATTAATTACGATGTTTTGCATATGAGTCAAAAAAGGCGACAAAAAAGGCGATCTGGTCTCCTCCGCACGCCGCCGGCGACGAAGCCTCTCGCTCGTCGTTGAGAACCCTCCTCCCCCCTTCTTATCATAAAATGGCCGCAGGGCCTTCTCTTCACCCCTCTGATGTTCCTCCAGATCTGTTCTTCCTCTGTCTTTCACCTTCTCTCGCTCCCTCTTCCCCCAGATCTAATCTCTCTCCCCCGGCCTCAACTCCGTTGGCTCCTCCATTGACCTATTCTCCGGTTTCTTCCCCCGGATCTCCTCTCGTTACTCCGGCCCCAGCTCAGCTGGCTCCGTCCACAGATGCTCTGGTTTCACCGACAGCTGCTCCGGTTTCGCCGACAGCTGCTCCGGTTTCGCCGACAGCTGCTCTGGTCTCGCCAACAGCTGCTCCGGTTTCACTGACTCCTCCGTCGTCCACTGCTACAGTATCGTTGGCCCCGCCGACAGCTGCTCCGGTTTCGCCGACAGCTGCTCCGGTTCCACCAGCGACTTCTGCTCCAGATTTGATGGCTCCTCCGCTGACCACTGAGAATCCTAAGCCTCTCACGACTTCTTGGGCCTCTCAGTTCAAGTCTCCTTTCAGAAATTTAACAAAAGTTGGCTCTGCGTCTCCTTCGTCAGATGGCATTCCTCAGATCCAAGCTCCAGACTCAATTACACTGAGCTCCTCACAGAAATGGAAGAACCATATTGTGGCTTATTTTCATGGAACTCCTCCCTCACCGGCGAAAATATTCTCGGATCTTAATCCAATCTGGGGTATTAAAGGTCGTATTTCAATTAAGTATCATTCTCCCGGCGTTTACTTGATCTTAATTCCTTGCATCGATACTAGAAACTGGGTCTTGGATGTTGGCTTCTGGCATTCCGGAAATTGCTCAATCACGGTGACTCCTTGGACTTCTTCTTCAAGCATCCAGAAAATGAAACTACTTTATGCCCCGGTTTGGGTTCTCTTCCGGAGAGTTCCAAAAGAACTTTGGTCTGAGGTGGGCTTTAGTACCATTGCTTCAGCTGTGGGAATTCCACTTCACTCGGAGTTCCCTACAATCAAACCCTACTCCAACGGTGTAGTCAAATTGAGGGTAGTTGTTGAGTTGGCCAAGAAGCGCTCTAATGCAATCAGAGTTACTGATAAGCTTGGAAACTCAGCGATTATTTTGGCAGAAATTCAAAAGCTTCCCCCAAAGTGTGAATCTTGTGGTGATTTTGGGCATCTTGTTCTTCGCTGCCCCTCTCGCCCACTCCCTGTTACACGTAAATCCTTACAAGTCAAGGAACTAGCTGGTTCAGCTCCTGGAACCACTCCATCGTCTTCTAAAATCCCTACCTCCTCGGACCCTGTTGCTTCTAAAGAAGCTCAAGCTCCTCAGTCCGAGCAACCTCCACCAGTGGGGATTTCATTAATGGTGGGAACTTTGGATATTGGTTCTCACCTTTCCTCAGACCCCCCAGTCTCTCCCGCCTCTCAAAAAGCCCTCTCTCCCTTACCGGAGGAGGAAGTCTTCCAAGCCCCAAAGCATTTTGCCAGGAGATCAATACCAACTCCAAGTTTCTCTACAGCACTGGAAAATGCTCGTTTAGCCCCTCCGGTCTCATCAGAGCAATTTCTTGAAGAAGAGAACATCATTGGCAAGGGACAGTTGATGCTTCGGAATAGGTTCAAACTTCTGAAATCAGAAGATGCTCTCACTCTTCGCCCTCCTGAATATAAGAAGCTTCAGAGAAAGCAGCCTGCCATTAAAAAGCAATATGTCGTCTCTTATGCTCAGGCTGTTTCAGGAGGATCAACCTTACTTATAACGAAGACAGTTTCAGAGGAAGAACACTCGGAGCATCGTCCTGAGGATGACGCTCCTGCTCTGGA
Organism: Noccaea goesingensis; assembly: GCA_900406475.1. NCBI lineage: Eukaryota > Viridiplantae > Streptophyta > Magnoliopsida > Brassicales > Brassicaceae > Noccaea > Noccaea goesingensis. The sequence goes on along the minus strand of OVBG01000018.1, from coordinate 7,327 downwards.
TAATTAGGTGCCAAGCAGCACCCTTNTTTTTGACTTCTTTATGAAGTGCTTTTGCTGGAATGTGCGAGGCCTGAATGGCGATACCAGACAATCTACAGTCAAACGTTGGTATTTGACTAACCGACCAATTATAGGCGGACTTTTGGAAACTCACTTGAAGCAAGAAAATGTAGCAGCAACAGTCAATAAGCTTTTTCCGGGTTGGAGGTTCGAAGGGAATCATTCACTGGAAGCGGACAATGGAAGGATTATTGTGGTTTGGGACCCATTACTCTCAGTAATCATCTATCAAAAGACCCCTCAGTTTATTCTCTGCGGCATTTTCAATCCCTCCACGGCTCAATCTTTCACAGTGGCTTTTGTCTATGCTCGGAATATAAGAGAGGAGCGTTTACCTCTTTGGAACCAATTAAGGGAGTTGGCTACTTCCTCTCCAATTCGGAGGTCTCCGTGGCTGGTCATGGGAGATTTTAATCAGGTATTATCCATTACAGAGACTTATTCTTTGTTTCCAACGACTCTCTCCTTGAATGGTATGGCTGATTTTCAGAGCTGTCTGGATGATTGCTCTCTTTTTGACCTCTCCTATCGGGGCTGTCTCTTCACCTGGAACAATAAGTCGCTAACAAGTCCTAAAGCTCGGAAACTGGATAGGGCTGTTATTAATGACTTCTGGCAAGACTCCTTCCCAAATTCGAGTGCCTTCTTCGATGCTCCAGGAAGTTCGGATCACTCGCCCTGCTTAGTCTCCTTGACTATTGAGACTAGACGAAGGAAGACGAGGTTCAACTTCTTCACCTTCTTCACTCTTCATCCAGAATATGCATCATCGATGCTGGAGGCCTGGAATTCTATAGAGATCTCGGGAGGACCTATCTTCTCTCTTTACCAAAGATTAAAAGCTGCAAAACTGGCTTGTAAGGCGCTTAATCGAAGCAGTTTCAGTAATATTCAACAGAGGTCAAAGGAGGCCTTTGTAAATCTGGAAGAAATTCAGATGAACCTGCACACTGATCCGTCTCAGACTCTTTTTGAGGAAGAAGCGGCTGCTCGCAAATCTTGGTTAATTCTCTCATCTGCTGAAGAATTATTCTACAAGCAGAAATCAAGAGTGAAATGGTTAAAGGAAGGTGACTCCAATACAGGTTTTTTCCATAATATGGTTAAAGCCAACCTTTCTAGAAACATCATTCATCACCTGCGAGACAGTAATGATGTCCGTATTGTTGATCCGGAGCTCATCAAAACGACGGCGGTAAATTACTATCATCAGTTGCTGGGAACGAAAAATCAGACGGTGCAAGTTTTCACAAAGACCCAAATTCAAAATCTCCACTCTTACCGTTGTGATGATTCCATGGCTACTATTCTCTCAGCTGTTCCTACTAATGAAGAAATAACCAAAAGCTTGTTCTCTCTTCCAAAGAACAAAGCTCCTGGCCCTGACGGTTTTACAAGAGATTTCTTCACCTTTTCGTGGGATCTAGTGGGTTCAGATCTGATTGCAGCTGTGAAAGATTTTTTCGTAAACTCCTACATGCTTCCTCAGCTCAACTCTACTGTCATCGCTTTAATCCCCAAGATTCCCGGCGCAGACAGATTAACGGACTTCAGACCGATATCTCTCTGCAACACAGTCTATAAGGTTATCTCTCGAATCCTTTCTTCTAGACTGAAGCTTTTAACGCCTCTTGTAGTCCAGAGAAATCAAGCAGGTTTTGTAGAGGGAAGGCTGATTTGTGAGAATATTCTCCTAGCCACTGAGTTAGTTACAGATTTCAACAAAGACGGAGATATTAAGAGAGGTTGCTTGCAGATCGATATCTCCAAAGCTTTTGATAATCTCGACTGGAGGTTTATTATTAACCTGCTGGAGGCCTTTGAGTTACCTCAAGTGTTCGTTAATTGGATCTATCTTTGCATCTCCACTCCGAGATACTCGGTCTCTGTAAATGGAGAATTGGCAGGGTACTTCAAAGGAAAGAAAGGGCTTCGTCAAGGCGACCCCATTTCTTCATCACTGTTCGTGCTAGCCATGGACATTCTCTCAAAGCTATTGGATAAAGCGGTGGCTTCAAACCTCTTCTCTCCTCATCCTTTATGCATAGATCCATTGGTTACACATCTCAGTTTCGCTGACGATGTATTAATTTTCTTTGATGGATCGGAGAACTCGCTCCAAGGGATCCTGGATGTTCTACACGACTTCCAAACTACTTCTGGTTTGTCTCTCAACTTAAGAAAGTCTTGCCTTTTTATTGACGGGAACAAACCAGAAATCACTAGACACTTGGCATCCCTTCACGGATTGACTCATGGCTCTCTACCAGTCAGATATTTGGGTCTCCCTCTCCTCCCTCATAAGTTAAGACCCCAGGATTACCAGCCTTTGATTGATAGAGTTCGTTCCAAAATTTGCTCCTGGACGGCAAAACAACTATCTTTTGCGGGGCGACTTCAGCTGATTCAATCAGTCATTTACAGTCTCATTAGCTTCTGGGCAGCCGCTTTTCCTCTTCCGAAAAGCTGCTTGGATCTTTTAGAGAAGATGTGCAACGCTTACCTTTGGAATGGCTCTTCTGAGAGTGCTCGTGGTGCAAAGGTCTCTTGGAGCTCGGTTTGTACCCCAAAAAACGCTGGAGGTCTTGGTCTTCGCAGACTAGAGGACTTGAATCAAGTTTTTAGCCTTAAACTGATTTGGTTGTTATTCTCTTCTAAAGGATCTCTATGGGTAGCTTGGATAAAAGCTAATGTCATTAGAGGTCGCCTGTTTTGGTCCCCTTCTCTTCAATCCTCTGGAAGTTGGATTTGGAGTAAGCTCTTGAAACTTTGAGATCTAGCGAGACCACATCTTTTCTGCAAAGTCAACTCAGGGTCTACGGCTTTGTTTTGGCACGACGACTGGACGTCTCTCGGTCCTCTTATTGATATAACTGGAGCTAATGGCCCTAGAGTTTCTGGAATACATAAGATGGCAACAGTAAGGCAAGCATGTCGAGGAGGTTCTTGGTCTATAAGTAGAGGAAGACATCCAATCTTAAGGCTTCTAAGAGACTGCTTGCCCACAGACATTCCTACTTCTCTTAATGACGACCAGGACTGTTTTCTCTGGAGGAATTCTCAACTCTCTCCACCTGGTGTCTTCTCCGCTTCAACAACGTGGGAATCGCTTCATCCGAACCCACCTACTCTTCCGTGGACTAAAGCTGTTTGGTTTAAAGAGTGCATCCCTAAGCATGCTTTCATCCTTTGGATTGTCATGCGAGACAGGCTTCTCACGAGGGATCGTCTTAGATCTTGGGGCATTGCAGTCCCTGCAAATTGCCTTCTTTGTGATGCCTTGCCTGAAACTAGAAGTCATCTACTTACCGAATGTGCCTTCACTTCACAAATTTGGAGGAGTTTCTTTGCGCATCCGGTTTTCAATTTGCCTCACTCAATTGACGATATTGTTCTTTGGTGTCACTCACCAACGGGGAATGGGAGAATAAACTCGATTTGCAGGCTTTTAGTTCAGGCAATTACCTACTGCCTTTGGAGAGAGAGGAATGCGAGACTTCATGGTTCGTCAAACAAGACAGTTCATGTTATAATCAAGGAAATCAATCTCTTGCTGAGGGCGAAACTTTTTGGGATGGACAGAGCGACTTCATCCAGTGCCTCTGCCCAAGCTTCACAAATATCCTACCTTCACACTTGGTTCCAATACTTTCAACAGTGATCCCCTTCTAGCCATTTGGGTTCACCTTCGTCTGCGTGTTTTTTGTTGCTTCATTTGAGTTTCTTTCTTTGGTTTCTTTGCCTCTAATCTGTTGTAACGCCTCACCCTTCGGGGTCTTTTATTATCAATGAAAGGAAATTAAANAAAAAAAAAAAAAAAAAAAAAAAAAAAAAAAAAAAAAATGTTTTGCATATGAGAAAAGTGTAGTTAAGAATGGAGGAGAAGAGAGAGAGCTACAAGACCTGCCAACCAGCTTCAATGCTGTTAAGATTAGCGTCATCTCCAGACACAAGCCAAGTCTGAGCCAAGCTGAATTCTCCGGAGTCTTGGACATTTGGATTCCATAAATTTATTACAAATTCTGTCCCGAAGAACTTTCCGTTCTTCAAATCCATGGCCGCGTACTAAAGCGTAGGAAATATGTAACTTAAGCCACAAGAGAGTAGTAATTAGCACAAGGACAATTCAGAAAAAGATGTACCTCATGGCCTATACTTGGACTTTGGTATTCAGGAATGCTTTGATGAGTTTTTTTCCGGAAACTCTCAGCGGATGCTCGTAAGATATCTTCTTTCTTTGTTCTTCTGATAGGTACAGTGTTTCTCGGACACTCTCCATTCTTGTTCCACAGTTGATTCATAGCCTTCGCCTTTTTCTTGGTGTACTTAGAATCAACTTTCGGGATAAAACTCGGTCTCATCTATGCGCGAAAAAAACTCCACATTTCAACAAAAATCTTGCATGTACAAACAAAAGAGAGACCGAAGATGAGAGGCAAACCTGGATGGTGTGGTTCTTAAGCAGAGGATGATCAAATGCTGGTTGACTAGTTATTAGAACACAATCTATTATATCTCCATCTTCACTCTGCAAGAAAGATCCATTAAAGCAAAAATAAAAAAAGTTAATCTCAAGAAGTTTTCGTCCACGAATATTCAAAGCATGTAACATTTGTTTAAAATATACCTTAATCGATTTAAGAGCAGGCTTGTTGAACCGTTTCAAAAGTCTTTGTACATCGATTTCCTGGCGATTAGAGCTCCCTTTTCCATAGACACAAGGAGTGACTATCACCACTATCATCATCAGAGCTACCACGAAGCCGGCCGTTCCCATCATGGTTAGTTAATAATTATAAACCTTTAGATACTGCCCTTTGGAATTTTTATAATTTTTTTGTATCAACTACTCTTAGAATTTATAGGAGATGATTGCTCATATAATATAGGAGATGATTTCTCATATATTGTACAGAATAAGAAATCAGATAAATTTTCAGTAGTTACAATTACACCATGCATGAAAAATCAATAAAAATTTGACTCATGACTTAAAACATCATCACAAGTTGTGATGAGACGTATTATTTGGGTAAGACTTTTCTTGGAGAGAGCGAGTTTAGGTCATTATAAGCCCTCTATGTCATGATAATTATATAAATTTTCTGCTCATATATTCTATAAATCAAGAAAGCACATCAACGTTTCAGTGGTTACAGTTATACGATGAAGATCAATAGAAATTGACTCATGACTTAATAATTATAACATCATCACAACTTGGGATGAAACGTATTATTTGGGTAAGACTTTATTTCGAGTGAGTTTAGGTAATTTTAAGTCCTCTACATGTCATGACAATTATACGAAATTTGCTGCTCATGTATTCTATAAATCAAGAAATCTCATCAACTTTTCAGTGATTACAGTTATACCATGAAGATCAATAAATATTGACTCACTTATACAATTATAAACATCATCAGCACAAGTACTTGTGATGAAACGTACTAATTATTTGGGTAAGAAATTTTGTTCGAGTGAGTTTAGGTCATTTCAAGTGTTCCATATGTCATGACGATAATATAAAATTTTCTACTAGACTTGCTTTATGGTTTAGTTAGGGGTTTTCCATTGGGATATACAGTACTCTATATATAGTCTTCTATTCAGAACATTTATGGTTGATATTACTTACCGTGTTAGAAATATTCCACTATTTCTTTTTCATACAAGACTATTCCTGTTATTCAGATTGTGACTAATTTGTTATTAATTTCAATGTTACGTGTTATGTGAACGACTTCAGGAATATCAATGAAGATCAACCCATGACTTAAACATCAGGTCTTCCTGTGATGAAACGTGTAATTTAGGCAAGAAAATGGTTCGATGGGTTAGAATTGACGAGGGAAATTGCATTGAAAAAGTATACTATTTCAGCGAAGTAAACGAAATTTAAATCCATTTTAATGAAAAAAAAAATTAAAGTTTTTAAAAATCCACAAAGTAAACTAATATATAACTTAATTTCCCTAACTTTAATTCGTAATAAAAACATAAAATAATTGTTTTATCATTTGGTTTAATGATTTCGTTTTACATTTTTGGTAAAAAGGCACCAGAATTTGAAATAATATCATAGAGCATATGACATCGATTCAAAATTCGATTATGAAGATCGTACGTGATCCGTAAGCATGGTTTTTCGATGATGTTACCATTTTATTGTTCAAGCATTATTCAGCTTCATCAGTTCTCAAACATATATAATTTTAAAATCTACTGTAAACTTAACATAATAGTTCAAACAAGATCGAAACAATAATTAGGACGGTATGATGACATGTTTTGGTGATAAATATTGACTATTTTGCTATTTAGGTTTATCCCTAGTTATATTCGGACAATAAGTCTGAGATTTTTTGTTTTCTGGACAGCATGCGTTTGATTTTGTATTTCGCATTCAGCTTGACCTCTTTAGTGAATATATTGCAAAGGGATGTTTCAGATATTTGTGATAATCTTCATTAATCGTAAAAGAGATACAAAGGAAGCTTTATATACAGAGCAAGTAAGTTAACCATATGCCTAAACCAAGCTATAACTAACATCTACATAACCAATAGTACACCAACATTGAACCATAGATATATGTACTCTAATAGGATGTCAAAATGTACAAGATGATACAATCTCCGATGCCATGGTTTTGTACAAACCAGTCGCACAGTTGTCACTGTAGGTGCTATGAAAGGCTGAGAAAGGAGGCGCTGCAGCGTGAAGGGAGGCCAGGGAGCGTAAGGCGCTAAGTTTGAATAAGATTCACGTGATGCCAAGCTACGATAATGCAGCAAAATAATAATGTGTTCTTTAAAAGTCATATTATTATTAAATTTGTACTAATTTTTCATGAACTAGATATAATAAAAAGATTGGGAAACAAATATTCTTATAAACATAACATATGCAAAATATTATTAAAATAAAAGCAAGATATTAGTAAAAAATTAGCAGAAAATATGTAAGATATATTAAAGCAAATAGATTATGTTTTACTAATATTTGATTGATGGTCTTAAGTTACTGATACAAAGATGATTGGGTAAGTCTTTTGGTATATATGTTTTTGGGAATATAGTATGCTATCACCATGTATGAAAAGCCCAATGTTTATGGAACAAAAGCCACAATGAATCATATTCCATGATTTTCCTATTGGAATGCAAAAATAGAATAAGAAATATAAAGGATTGGCAAGTTATGATAAAAAATAAAAAAAAAACAGCGACGGTTTTGCTTTGTGTTGCAGAAGTGTTGTTTTGAT
>OVBG01000015.1:359-12083 GCA_900406475.1 Noccaea goesingensis | reverse complement strand
TTTTAAATATATTATAGGATAAACTTATGAAACCATTTTTTATAAAAAAATATTTGATTATTCCGCATTCTGCATTCAGCAACATTCAGCAGTTACCATTCAAAATTACTAAATAATCAGCCAGATTCTGCAATTATTCATCATTTAATTCTGTTNGCCAGATTCCGCAACTATTCATCATTTAATTCTGTTAGATTCCGCATTCAGCAACATTCCTCGGTTACCATTTAGACCATAAATATTTATCTTATTTTTACTCAATTCACCAATTTTGCTCTTATTCTATTTATTCCTTGCATCACCATTTGCACTCGTGATTTTCTACCTTCAATTTTACATGCCTTCAATTTTGCGATATAAATTATTGTGACGGTTGTACACTTGTACTATTATCTTTACCAAAAAAAATGTTGGAATATCTTCAACAGTAACTAATATTTTCAATGATTAAGGCATTATACAGTTTCATTCAAAAGGATTATTATGGACCATATGTAATCAAAAAAATTACAAAATTTTCCGTTGATTTCGATGAGTGAAGAATTAGTTTCCGAAATAAAATGAGTTGAAAGAAAAAGAAGAAAACAATCTCAAAATAGAACAAGAAAACTTAAGTTTCGAGCTTTCAAAAATAGGTTGATGCATAATACAACAAGTCCAAAAATAGAGATTTATGGCATAAACAGTTTTGTGTTCCGATAATCCTCCCCTCCTCAACTTTCTTTTTGTTTTCTTCAAACCACCAAGAACGTAAAAACTTATCATTTTTATTCTGCATGATCACATTGATTCACACAAAATCCAAGCTGCTTCACAATGGCGTCCACGCCTCCTCAAACTTCTAAGAAGGTCCGTAACAACTCTGGTAGCGGCCAAACCGTAAAATTCGCAAGACGAACATCAAGCGGACGATACGTAAGTTTATCTCGAGATAATATTGAATTGTCGGGCGAGCTATCTGGAGACTATTCCAACTATACGGTGCACATACCTCCAACGCCAGACAACCAACCAATGGCCACCAAAGCTGAAGAGCAATACGTGTCAAATTCTCTATTTACTGGTGGTTTCAATAGTGTCACGCGAGCACATCTTATGGACAAGGTCATCGATTCTGATGTCACACATCCTCAGATGGCTGGTGCAAAAGGATCATCGTGTGCCATGCCTGCTTGTGACGGGAAAGTCATGAAAGACGAGAGAGGAAAAGACGTGATGCCATGTGAATGCCGGTATATATATATATATATATATATATCTAAAAAAAAAAACTACTATATACAGGATACTTGTTGGACAAGACAATGAGGTTTCTAACCAACATGGTGGTTGTTTAGGTTCAAGATCTGCAGGGATTGCTTCATGGACGCCCAGAAAGAGACAGGTCTTTGCCCAGGATGCAAAGAACAATACAAAATCGGGGACCTAGACGATGATACACCAGATTATTCTAGCGGTGCTCTTCCTTTACCAGCTCCAGGAAAAGATCAGCGTGGCAACAACAACATGTCTATGATGAAGAGGAACCAAAATGGGGAATTTGACCACAACAGATGGTTATTTGAGACGCAAGGCACATATGGCTACGGCAATGCGTATTGGCCCCAAGATGAAATGTATGGAGACGATATGGATGAAGGAATGAGAGGCGGCATGGTGGAAACAGCTGACAAGCCATGGCGCCCGCTGAGCAGACGCATCCCAATCCCAGCAGCCATCATCAGCCCATACAGATTATTAATCGCTGTTCGTTTTGTGGTGCTATGTTTTTTCCTAACGTGGAGGATTCGAAACCCTAATGAAGACGCAATATGGCTATGGCTCATGTCTATAATATGCGAGCTTTGGTTTGGGTTTTCATGGATTCTAGACCAAATCCCTAAGCTGTGTCCTATAAACCGCTCTACTGACCTAGAAGTTCTTCGTGACAAATTTGACATGCCTTCTCCTTCTAACCCCACAGGAAGGTCCGATCTTCCAGGTATAGACCTCTTCGTGTCCACGGCAGATCCGGAAAAAGAGCCACCCCTCGTCACAGCCAACACTATTCTTTCCATCTTGGCCGTTGATTATCCGGTGGAGAAGGTGTCATGCTACCTGTCGGATGATGGAGGAGCCCTCCTCTCATTTGAAGCTATGGCGGAAGCTGCCAGCTTTGCGGATCTATGGGTGCCCTTTTGTCGCAAACATAATATCGAACCCCGGAATCCAGATACATACTTTTGTTTGAAGATAGATCCCACAAAAAACAAGAGCAGGATTGATTTCGTCAAGGATAGAAGAAAGATTAAGAGGGAGTACGATGAGTTCAAGATTCGCATAAACGGCCTCCCGGACTCAATACGGAGGAGGTCGGATGCATTTAATGCGAGGGAAGAAATGAAGGCTCTAAAACAGATGAGGGAGAGCGGAGGTGACCCAACGGAACCTGTCAAAGTCCCCAAGGCCACGTGGATGGCTGATGGCACCCACTGGCCTGGAACATGGGCAGCCTCTACTCGAGAGCACTCCAAAGGTGATCATGCTGGGATTCTTCAAGTCATGCTGAAACCACCCAGCAGTGATCCTTTAATCGGCAGCAACGACGACAAAATCATTGATTTTTCAGATACAGACACTCGACTACCTATGTTTGTTTACGTCTCACGTGAGAAGCGACCTGGCTATGACCACAACAAGAAAGCTGGAGCCATGAATGCACTTGTTCGTGCTTCTGCTATTCTCTCAAATGGACCTTTCATCCTTAATCTCGACTGTGATCATTACATATATAATTGTAAGGCCGTCCGAGAAGGGATGTGTTTTATGATGGACAGAGGCGGCGAAGATATTTGCTACATTCAGTTTCCACAAAGATTCGAAGGCATCGATCCGTCTGATAGATATGCCAACAACAACACTGTGTTTTTTGACGGTAATATGCGTGCTCTCGACGGTGTACAGGTGAGGTATTCTAGACATATTTTTTACTTTATTATATAATAAAAGAAAATCTCTGATTAAAATTTAAAATTTAATTCTTTTGCAGGGACCGGTTTATGTTGGAACAGGTACTATGTTTAGGCGGTTTGCTCTCTACGGATTTGATCCACCAAACCCTGACAAGCTGCTTGAGAAGAAGGAATCAGAAACAGAGGCCCTAACCACCAGCGATTTTGACCCAGACCTTGATGTCACACAACTTCCCAAGCGCTTTGGCAACTCGACACTCCTGGCAGAGTCAATTCCTATAGCAGAGTTCCAAGGCCGGCCATTGGCAGACCACCCCGCAGTCAAGTATGGTCGTCCTCCAGGAGCACTTAGAGTCCCTCGTGACCCGCTTGATGCCACCACCGTGGCAGAGTCTGTTTCCGTAATCTCTTGCTGGTATGAGGATAAAACTGAGTGGGGAGATAGAGTGGGATGGATTTATGGGTCTGTTACAGAGGACGTGGTCACAGGGTACCGCATGCACAATCGTGGGTGGCGTTCCGTTTACTGCATCACCAAGCGAGATTCTTTCCGAGGCTCTGCACCCATCAATCTCACGGATCGGCTTCACCAGGTGTTGCGATGGGCCACCGGCTCTGTCGAGATCTTCTTCTCTAGAAACAATGCCATTCTCGCCTCCAATCGTCTCAAGTTCCTCCAGCGTCTCGCATACCTCAATGTCGGAATATACCCCTTCACCTCTCTCTTCCTCATCCTCTACTGTTTTCTTCCGGCCTTCTCTCTCTTCTCTGGACAGTTTATCGTACGGACACTCAGTATAGAATTCTTAATCTACCTCCTCATCATCACTATCTGTTTGATTGGCTTGGCGGTGTTGGAAGTCAAGTGGTCTGGCATTGGGCTCGAAGAATGGTGGAGAAATGAACAGTGGTGGCTTATCTCTGGAACAAGCTCTCACCTTTACGCCGTCGTCCAAGGTATACTTAAAGTCATTGCAGGGATCGAAATCTCCTTTACCTTGACCTCCAAGTCAGGGGGAGATGACAATGAAGACATATACGCTGATTTGTACATAGTCAAGTGGTCGTCGCTCATGATTCCCCCCATAGTCATAGCGATGGTGAACATTATTGCCATCGTGGTGGCCTTCGTCAGAACAATTTACCAAGCGGTGCCACAGTGGAGCAAGCTAATTGGAGGAGCTTTCTTCAGTCTTTGGGTGTTGGCACACTTGTATCCATTCGCTAAAGGATTAATGGGACGGAGAGGCAAAACTCCAACCATAGTTTTTGTGTGGGCAGGTTTAATCGCCATTACCATCTCTCTGCTGTGGACGGCCATTAACCCAAACACTGGTCCTGCTGCTGCCGCTGAAGGTGCCGGAGGCGGTGGTTTCCAGTTCCCTTAAAACATGAGTTTTGTAGACTAATCACAACGAATATGCATTTACCCACTCTCCTTTTTTTTTTCTTTTCTTTTTGTTTCTGGTAGAAAAATTTCACATAACTACATTTTCTGGATTGAGATTTTTTCTTGATTGTATAATGCGACTGTATCATTTCGTTTTTATTCCACTCTCGTCCTTGATTAACANGGCAGAAATTATATTTATGGGGGGGGGCATGACTAAAATTGTTTAAATTTATCAATGAATTAACATGGGATGTTTAAAAAGCATTGGGGACAACAGCCCCCTGTTGTATAACGTGGCTCCGCCACTGCTCGTCCTTGTCCATNGAGATTTTTTCTTGATTGTATAATGCGACTGTATCATTTCGTTTTTATTCCACTCTCGTCCTTGATTAACAACGGGAAAGCTGTGCAAATGCTTTAACCAAAAAAAAAAAAAGGAAAAAAGCTGTAAAAATGGGCCGCGCAAAAGAAGTTGGGCCTTAAGTAAAAGGAGGTATAGGCCTTGGTAAAAAAAGAAACACCTTCCCTGCGTCTCTTTTCCGACGACTTTGGCTCCGTTTTTCTCCTCCACGCTGCCTCTTCTTCCTCTCCTTTCTTCTCACACCATCTTATTCTAAGTTTCTAACTTCCCCTATCTCTCTCAATCTCTTATCCTTCCCCCCCCGCACGAACACCCTAATCACATATTCCCTCGTCATCGCTGCGTATCTGGTTTTCCTGAAATCACTCCCAATCTCACCAATTTTTTTTCTGAAATCACGAAACCATAAGTGACTGTAAGTGGTTTTTATACTATTTTTTCTAGCTATATCTATGGACGATGCCTTGCCTGGTCTAAATACTTGATGCATGACAGGATATGGATAATGAAGTGCTCGATTTCGATATTGGTGTAGGAGTTAGTAGTGGGGGAGATGTAGATGACGACGCTATTGATATCGAGCACCATGGCATCGAGGAGGATGATATGCTGGACAGCCCTATGCCTGTTGGCAATTCTGATGCTGGAAGTTACTTCCCCGACCTGGATCTCGAGCCTTATGATGGTCTGGAATTCGAGTCCGAAGAGGCTGCCAAGGCTTTCTACAATTCCTATGCGCGTCGCATTGGTTTTAGTACCCGTGTCAGTTCCTCCAGGCGCTCCCGGCGAGATGGAGCTATCATACAGAGGCAATTCGTTTGTGCCAAAGAAGGTTTCAGGAACATGAACGAAAAGCGAACCAAGGATAGGGAGATCAAGCGGCCGAGGACCATTACGAGAGTTGGATGCAAAGCCTCCCTCTCTGTTAAGATGCAGGATTCCGGTAAATGGGTCGTCTCTGGGTTTGTGAAAGAGCACAACCATGAGTTGGTTCCTCCCGACCAGGTTCACTGTCTGCGCTCGCATAGGCAAATCTCAGGTCCAGCTAAGACCTTGATAGACACATTGCAAGCTGCAGGAATGGGTCCCCGCAGGATAATGTCGGCCCTGATCAAAGAGTATGGTGGCATAAGCAAGGTTGGCTTCACGGAAGTGGACTGTAGGAACTATATGAGGAACAATCGGCAGAAGAGCATAGAAGGAGAGATTCAGCTTCTTCTCGACTACCTGAGGCAGATGAATGCCGACAACCCCAACTTTTTCTATGCTGTACAGGGAAGCGAAGACCAGTCCGTGGGCAATGTGTTCTGGGCCGATCCAAAAGCCAGAATGGATTTCACTTACTTTGGGGATACTGTTACATTTGATACAACCTACAGGTCCAACAGGTACCGTTTGCCCTTCGCACCTTTCACTGGTGTAAACCACCATGGACAACCCATTCTTTTTGGCTGTGCCTTTATCATTAATGAAACCGAGGCTTCATTTTTATGGCTTTTCAACACGTGGCTAACAGCCATGTCCGCCCACCCTCCTGTCTCCATCACCACCGATCATGATGCGGTTATACGTGCAGCCATCATGCAGGTTTTTCCAGCCGCCCGCCATCGGTTTTGCAAATGGCATATCTTCAAAAAATGTCAGGAAAAGTTGTCGCATGTCTTCCTCAAGCATCCTTCTTTTGAGTCAGATTTCCACAAAAGTGTCACTCTGTCTGAGTCGGTTGAGGATTTTNAAATGTCAGGAAAAGTTGTCGCATGTCTTCCTCAAGCATCCTCCTTTTGAGTCAGATTTCCACAAAAGTGTCACTCTGTCTGAGTCGGTTGAGGATTTTGAGTCATGCTGGTTTTCACTTCTTGACAGATATGAGCTACGAGATCATGAGTGGCTACAAGCAATATACTCCGATCGCCGGCAGTGGGTTCCTGTATATCTCCGTGATACCTTTTTTGCCGAAATGTCCTTGACTCAGCGTAGTGACAGTATGAATTCCTATTTTGATGGTTATATCAACGCTTCCACCAATCTAAGCCAGTTCTTTAAGCTCTATGAAAAAGCTTTGGAGAGTCGCCTCGAGAAAGAAGTTAAAGCAGATTTTGATACAATGAACTCACCTCCTCTTCTCAAGACTCCATCTCCAATGGAGAAGCAGGCGTCTGAACTTTACACTAGGAAGTTGTTTATGAGATTTCAGGAGGAGCTAGTTGGAACTTTGACTTTCATGGCATCCAAAGCTGATGATGATGGGGATCTTGTTACCTACCAGGTTTCGAAATATGGAGAGGCCCACAAGGCTCATTTCGTTAAGTTCAACGTTTTGGAGATGAGAGCAAATTGCACTTGCCAGATGTTTGAGTTCTCTGGCATCATATGCAGACATGTATTGGCAGTCTTCCGGGTCACCAATCTCCTTACACTTCCCCCTTGCTATATCCTAAAAAGATGGACTAGAAATGCCAAAAGCAGTGTTATATTTGATGATTATGGTTTGCATGCGTATGCTAACTACCTGGAGTCTCATACTGTCCGATACAACACTTTACGCCACAAGGCTTTTAACTTTGTGCAAGAAGCAGGAAAATCTATGTATACTTGTCATGTCGCTGTAGTTGCTCTGCAAGAAGCTGCCAAGACTGTGTCCTTGGCAATGAAAAATGAAGTTAGGAGAACTTTGGCTAACGGGCATGTTAAAGAGAGTTCTGTAACTGATGGAAAACGGATGTTCTGCAATGAGGGCTGCCAGCAAGAAGTGCCGGCACAACCCGAACCCGAGGTGAGGATCATTTTCTTTTTGATGCTTGTTATTTTGATAAAAATGATAATAGAGTTCGTCTCTCTACCACTTTTCTACACAACAATATTTGATATTCTGAAAGAAGTATCGTTTGTTCTGGTTTTGCCCCTTACAATTGATGATATTATATGCCATTTCTCGGTTATGGTTTGACTAATGAGCTCGTGATTTCACGTACAAGTCTTGTTCTTTAAGAGTAGAGTATATGGTCTTGGTCTTCATATTTTCATTCATCGTGAGCCTTGGTTCCATGCAATCTCATAAATGTACAAGGTCCTCAATTTTGTTATGTGCTTCCAATTGTATGACCATATTGCCTCCACTTTTGCAGGACGAAATGGACAAGAAGATTAATCAGCTCAGAAACGAGCTGGAATCAGCCAACAGGAAATGTGAAGCTTACAGGACTAACCTACTTTCAGTCTTAAAAGAAATGGAAGATCAAAAGTTACAAGTGTCCATCAAAGTGCAGAACATCAAAATTAGCTTGAAGGATAGTCTCTAAAACAAGCAACAAGTTCCAAGCTGGCAATCTTATCTGGTCTTTCATATAATTGCTCATGTACAACATCTTAGGGTTTTTGAAAAAGGGACCCAATTTTCAGGATCTCCCTGTAACAGTAGGTAGTCTTTGTACTTCAATGAGCAAGAGCATGAAGTTGATTCGCATATATGTTTGCAATTGTGATGTTACGTATCCCAGCTAGGATGCCCTCACTCTTTCAAGCTTAGTCTAGCATTTTGTACCTTGAGGGATAGCTGAAACTTCTGATCTTCCATATCTCTCAAAATAGAGAGCAGGTTAGCACGATAAACTTCGCATCGCTGACCTGTCCTCTCCAATTCAGCTGTCAGTTCAAGTACCTTCCTCTCCTTTTCAGCCTGACAGTAAAGCTAGAATATACTTATTCCCAAGGAACAAAGGACACGAACGTCATAAAACTATCATCATAGAAACATATTCGCTTACCCCTGGATGATTCACTGTGTCTTGAGACGGGTAAGAATCCCCGTTAGCAAGAGTCGCTCCTCTAACGGCAGCAACCTTCTTGGCAGCTTCATCTAAGGCATCCATGGCAACTTTATAAATCTGAATAGATTTGGCGCCCTCCTCCACATACTTGGTTGCTTCTTGGCGTAGATTGTCATAGCAGGCGGATAAAGATACGTTTGAAAACTCGGCTTGTTCCTCAGTGTCTCTAGTCTTGGCTTCTTTGGTCCATCGCTTTAGTAGATACTGAGATGGAAAAGTAAGAACATTTTGGGCCCTGAACACCGCCAATATGTGTCTACAGATAATCCCTAAATACTCAAACATTTGACAGCTGCACGTAGCTTTCTCCTCAAGAGAGTCAAAACTGACAGTATGAGCTCTGTGAACTTGTCGGAACCTGGCCACACGATAAGTGGTGCGAGTTCCGGAATCACTAACCCTGGTAGCAGGATTTGCAAGGGTCGCAACAAACTCCTCCTGAAACCTGATGAACGCTGCCCTCGTGTACAGGCTAGCAGCTTGCTTCTCCATAGGAGATGGCGTCTTCAAAACTGGAGTTGCTTCATAATCTGCTTTCACTTCTTTCTCACGCCAACTGTCAACTGCTTTCTCATACTGGTTTATGAGCATTTGCATGGTAGTTGATGAGTCCACAAACCCTTGGAAGAATGAGTTCAACATGATGCCGCTTCCTTCATTTGGAGACGGAGACAGCTCTCCATAGAAGGTGTCTCGAATAAAAACAGGGACCCACTGTTGCCTGGCATTGTAAATGGACTGGAGCCAGTCGTTATCCTGTAGATAATATCTAGTGAGGATAGAGTCCCAAGATGCCTCAAACTCAGCAGCCGTATCTGTCTCAGTAATGCAGTTAATGAATTCGGATTCGAAGCTAGGATGAGACTGAAAGACGTGAGCAAGTTTCTCCTGAGTCTCCCTGAAGATGAGGGACAGGCTGAAACGAAGGCGGGTCTGACCAAAAACTTGAGAAACAGTAACCTGTATCAGCCGATCGGGTTCGATTGTAATAGAAGGAGGAGGGGGAGCAGACATTGCTTGGAGCCAAGTCTGGAAAAGCCACACAAAGGAGGACTCGGACTCGTTGAGTATGAGAGCGCAACCAAAGAGAAGAGGCTGCCCATGATGGTTGAAGCCGGTGAAGGCAGCAAAGGGCACTTGATACCTCTTACCCCTCCTGTAGCTGGTGTCAAAAACCACAGTGTCACCAAAGTAGCTGTAATTCAACCTGCAACTTGGATCCGCCCAGAAAACATTTCCACCACCGTCGTCCTCTATCGCGTACAAGAAACCAGGATTCTCCAGCTGCCTACGTTTCAGATAGTTCAATACATGCTCCACCCCGCTTCCCAGGCTCATCTTTACTTCAACCACCGATCTGCCCGCCCAATAATGTTACTGTAACCTGCAGAATGACTCTCTATCCATCCACGATCCAACAACTAAAAATTGACAAGCGGCGATTATTATAGCCACTTACAAGATGATTTCTCTCCCTCTTCCGCTCTTTGCAAGGCTACAAGCCCTAAAACCCTAAACCTCCTGTATTGTTCTCTGTCACTGAATCAATGGCTTCCGCGATCCGGCGGAGTATTCTGTCTCTCTCCAACAGGGATCCCAAACGGCAAGCAGTTTTTAGGGAACAAATCTAGTCCTTTAAATTTGGGCCCTTAGGTAGATATAATATTTGGGCTATGGAATCGCATAGTTTATTGGGCCTTGATTACTTCTTACACTTTACAGCGCTTTTTTTTTGTTTGTTTTATGTTTTATTCATTCTCCAAAGCTTAAAGAGAGAAGAGAATACAATTACATACAAACGTGAACTAACGAAGGGAAGGAGCACTTAGAGCAGCAACCGTCACAAAATCTGGGCAGAGAATGATCAAATGTGAACAAGGGGACTCCACACTTGTTGGATTTGTCCACAAGATCATGTTTTGATCCTCTGTTGCCGGCTACAAGTCACAGGTACATGTTCTTGTGCTAGCCTCAAGACAAATGCAAAAAGAGAATGGAATCGATGATATATCTGGATAAACTTGGAAAGCTCATGCCAGATGTAGCTTACAGAAGAGAGAGACTGACCAAGGAAAACTAGAGAGATCGAAAGCTAGAAGCTTGCAGAGGACGCAGTTGCCTCTGAAAAGCCAAACTTTTCATGGAATTTCTTGGTGTTACAGTCCAGCATTTCTCTAAGGCTGCAGTCAATGTTGTTCTTTTTGACAAGTTTATACCGTGATTCTACCTTCTTCTTCAATCCATGCTGAAAGAAGTCAGGATAAGAGGCCACTTCATCCATGCCTCTTCCCATAACCTCCACTAGGAATCTGATTCTCGGTTCTAGTGAATTCTTTATACTCTTTATCAAAATCGGGGGATAACCAGCCACCATGGTTGCTATCTGGCCATCCGCAAACCCACACTCCTTCAGATAATCATGATTTGGTTTGAGGATCTTGTTCACGTCTCTGCACACAACTTGCGGAAAATTCATGACCACTGACTGAATGCCATCCTGTGTCAGACCAACGGATGATTTCAAGAATTCAGTGGTAGGCCGCAGCCTTTTCTCAACACTGTACCCCATAAGAAAAGGGTGCTTCACCAGGACTTTACCGATCATCCCATCTTGGTCAAGGCCAAGACTAGCAAGAAAGCTGACGATGAGGGTGAGCTTGGTGTCGATGCTGTAGCTGATAAGCCTTGGGTTAAAAAGTAGCATTTTGCCAAGTTGAGTCTCAGGGACACCCAATGCTTGAAAGAAAGCAAGAAGGGGACAGAGTTTCTCCTCCACGCTATGAGACAGTATGGGAGGGAATTTGGTTATGGCGGAAGCCACTTCCCGAGGCTTCCTTCCTAGCGTGGAGAGACACTCCACCATGGGGATGAGCCTCTCCTCGAGACGTAAAGTCAGGATTTTGGGGCATCTCGAGACGATGTAAGGGAGTTTTCTCTCTTGGATACCAACCATGTTTCTCAGGTAGTCCCAGTTTTCAGATGCCACATCGCTTTGCGCCTTCTCCAACTGCTTGCATTTCCTCAACATCTTGTCGATGCTCGGCTCATCAAAACCTTTCTCCCTGAAGAACCACATGATGCTGCTGGAATTTGTGACCTCCATCGACGCCACGCCACTACGACAACGAGAACCCAACAATTTTTTGCATTCAGTAATTCGAGCTTGAACAAGTAAGTAGAGAGAGAGAGAGA
>OVBG01000014.1:0-10054 GCA_900406475.1 Noccaea goesingensis | reverse complement strand
GGCTTTCATCTTCTAGGGTTTGTCGTATTCTAGGGTTTCTTTGTTTCTGTATGCAAGAAACATGTCGAAGTCATGAGCAAAAATATAGACGGTGAATTCGACTATGACTTTCAAATTTATGTATACGTGAATTTCTAAATACAAACTTTAAATATCTAAAAAACACCTAAAAGCAATGCATGTAACATGTTTATAAATTTCTTAACATTCTTCAAAGTTAGTGAGTGTTGTTCTTTATACTGTATATGAGATGTTTTAAATCACCTAAAAATCTTTTATTTAAGTGGATCAAATTTGACTACGATCTTTTATTTATATTAACCTCTCTTGGTGTTGGACCCGGATTCCACACCTATAATCCAATCCAGCCCATAAGGGCCCATTACTTTGATCCAGAACTAAAGACCAAGTCTACTCATGCCCAGGAAGAAGACTTCGAGCCCGCCAAGCATCTCCCGCGAAGCCCAGCTAAATGCCGTCTGAGCTATTCCGGTCGACGAAAAGACGAGCTCTGGCTCGATCATGGAATAAGTAGTCATGATGAAACAAAACGAGTCAAAGAGGATCTCACTCAAATCCGGTCTGGTCTGAAGTTACCGGGATTGTTAGCTGCACGTGGTGAGATACGCGGAGGTGGATCGTAGCTGCTTCTGGAGCTATAAAAGGAGCTGGAAGTCAGTCGGGTCAAGGGTTCCATCTTCTGATCACTTCAGACCTAATTACTATCACTTTATCTTGTATGTTCCTCTTGAGAATAGTTATTTCTCTCTTCTGACAATTCATTGTAACCATTTTTCATTTGATTAATACAAATCCGTTTACCCAAATTCCTACTGACGATTCATTTGACTTACATCAAAATCTAGCCCTAAATCTCCCTAAGTTTCTTCCTTACAAAACCTATAAATTTCGAGTGTGGTTTTCAGCACCCACATTTTGGCGCCGAATGTGGGGGAGGAAACATAGATTTTCTTACACAAGGGTCAAACCTAAGCCAGGTAAGAGCGAAAATGGATTCAGTCCGATCGCAGTCCCAGGGATCCAACTCCCAAACCTCGATTCTATTGGATCCGATCACCTCTAACGACGGTAGCAGCCAAACTGCTGGCATAACGAGAGATCTGATCGCTTCGAATGTTGGTAGCGGCCAAACTACCGGCACATCGAATGTCCCGATCACCCCAGTTACCACCTCCGCCGGAGTGCGCATTGACACTCCACCTCGCACGGAACCGGTGGTGATTAATCTCGCCANGACACTCCACCTCGCACGGAACCGGTGGTGATTAATCTCGCCACCCCGGTGACAACCTCGAACCCGACTCTGCCGAGTCTGGGTTCGCACACNCTCTCGAGTTTGGGTCAGATCGGAAGATCCCCCAACAACTGAGACTCCACAGAGTCGAACTACCACAGTTTGACCTGCTCTGCGTCGCCGACTCCTCCACGAGCTAGCCCAGACGATCTGGCACAGATAAAACAACTGCTCACCAACTTGGTAAACGGTCAGCGCGACCACGAAACCAGGCTGGAGAGATATGAGAGACACCTCGCTGAATCGCGAAACCTTACTAGTCCGCCCCCGCGAACTCAGCTAGATTTTTCGACGATCTACGTATCTGGCGTACCTCAGGCGCAATTCGTCACGCCTACACGGCCTCAGGTCTTTCAGACCTTTGGCCCATCTACGAGCTCGCCGACAACCGGCATAAACATACCAAGCTCGAATCCAAACGAGATGAGAGTGCAGCCAACAGCGCCGCTCCCACCTCCACCTCTAAGGCCACCTGGTACCGAACCAGTTATACCTAGATGGTTTGGCGCCTCGGCTTTTGCCTCGAGCTAGCATGCAATGCCGCAGTTCGAGAATCAGTCAGGCGTAACTTACAGTTCACAGCCCTCCGCAACAGCGCGAGAGCACGTGAACGGGAATCACCAGCAATTCCCTAGCCCGAACGGTCAACCCGATCGAGCTCAGTTCCAGCGGGCTGATGGTCCACTGAATCGAGCTCCACCCATCCCGATCCCAGCAGATCGGATTCTTGCCGAACCGCGTAACCTCGTCGACAGCGAATCTTTCGAAAGATTTCAAGATCGAACAGACCTCGCATTTCAGCAAATGAGCTCGATGTTTCACCAAGCAACAAGTTCAGCTGCTGATATCGACAGGGTGATAAGAGAGTCGCAACAAACTCCCTTTTCATTCAGGATTGCTAACACCTACATTCGGAATACCAGCAAACTGCGTATCCCGGAATACTCCGGTAACAGCGATCCACGAGCTTACATTCGAGCTTTTAACCTCGCAATATCTCGAGCTCAATATCTCGCAATATCTCGAGCTCAGACTTTTCGCTGAAAACTAGTCGGACCAGCCCAAAAATTGTTCGCAACTCTGGATGAAAACTCAATAGACGGTTTCAACCAGCTCGCTTCAGCTTTCCTAAAACAATATTCTATCTTCATCGAATCGAAAATGACGGAAGCTGATCTCTGGAGACTTTCGCAAGCTCCAAAAGAAACACTCCAATCTTACATTGCCAGATTCAAAGCAGTCAAAGCTAAGATCACAAACCCTAACGAGGCAGTAGCTCTACTCGCCCTCAAAAACAACTTGTGGTACGACTCAAAGTTCAGAGAAGAACTAACAGTTTGACCTACGACTTCATTAAATGACGCAGTACATCGCACATCAGCATTCGTTACCCTTGAAGAAGATACCTCTCTTCTCAAGGAGAAATACCGCAAAGGGGAGCTCGCATTTGCTCCTCCAGGTGTAAAGAAAAACACACCACCTAAACCACCTTTGCAGAGTAAAGGACAACATTCCTTCTCAATCGAAACTCCAACTCCAGAAAAAAGCTCAGAAGAAGATGAGAAATACTACGATATACACAAACTATACGGCCATTCCACCGAGGAATGTCGTGCAAAAGTCAAAAAGCCTAGCAAAAAGAAGGGAAAAAGCAAACCAGCTGAAACCGCGGCCAAGATTAAAAAACCAAAGCCCAACCCAGGTTAAGACTCCGACAAAGCACCTCAGAAAAGAGAGCGCGAAGTCGAGGTCAAAGTCCCTGACTCTCCTCCTTCCAACAGGAAAAGAATCGACCTAATTTTACAAGAACTCAGCCTTTGCGGCGGTTCAATGAAATCTGTGGTCACCCCCCCACCCGCTCCTAGAAAGGCTACGAGCTCTAACTCACGCAAATAACTAGTCACTCAGGTTTGCATCGATGACACCGACCCGGAAAGGTGCATTGGCATTGGAATCGACCTTGCAAAACCGATCAGTGACGAGCTAATCGCGTTTCTAAAAGAAAACATTAACACCTTCGCATGGTCCACCGCGGACATGCCCGGGATCGATACTAGGATCACGTCTCACAAGCTGAACGTAGATCCCATAAAACAAAAACGTCACAAACTCGGCCCAGATCGGGCTAAAGCAGTAAACGACGAAGTCGATCGACTGCTCAAAGTAGGCTCGATCAGAGAGGTGAAATACCCTGACTGGTTGGCCAACCCGGTAGTTGTCAAAAAGAAAAACGGAAAGTGGAGAGTCTGTATCGACTTTACAGACCTCAACAAAGCCTGTCCCAAAGACAGCTACCCACTTCCTCATATAGATCGCTTAGTCGAGGCTACAGCCGGTCACCAACTCCTATCCTTCATGGATGCGTTTTCTGGGTATAATCAGATCAAAATGAACCCGGAAGACCAGGAAAAAACAGCATTCATAACGTACCGAGGTACTTATTGTTACAAAGTAATGCCGTTCGGTCTGAAAAACGCAGGAGTGACATACCAGCGCCTCGTAAACAAAATGTTCGCCGATCAGCTCGGCAAAACAATGGAGGTGTACATAGATGATATGCTCGTCAAATCCTCTAAGGAAACAGACCATGTCGCGCAGCTCAGTGAATGCTTCGCCATACTCAATAAATACGGCATGAAGTTAAACCCGACTAAATGTACATTCGGAGTTCCCTCTGGAGAATTCCTCGGTTACCTAGTAACCGAACGCGGAATTGAGGCAAACCAGAAGCAAATCTCCGCCTTCCTCGACATGCCTTCCCCTAAAAACACCAGGGAAGTGCAACGGTTAACCGGTCGAATAGCAGCACTCAACAGGTTCATTTCCCGGTCAACCGACAAGTGCCTTCCATTTTACCAGCTCCTCAGTGGAAACAAAAAATTCTCGTGGGATGAAAAATGCGAAGAAGCTTTCAAAGAGCTCAAAGCTTACCTCAGCGAACCTCTCATATTGGCCAAACCAGTAGAAGGAGAGTCGCTATACCTCTACATCACAGTCTCGTCTGAAGCGGTCAGCGGGGTCTTAGTTCGTGAAGAACTAAACAAACAAAGGCCAATATTTTACATAAGTAAATCCCTGATCGACGCCGAGACAAGATATCCGGCTATGGAAAAACTAGCCTTGGCAATCGTAATGTCTGCACGAAATCTGTGACCTTACTTCCAGTCACACACAATCATCGTGATGACCTCGCAACCTTTGCGAACTATGCTGCATAGCCCCAATCAATCTAGACTAGTAGCTAAATGGGCTATCGAGCTCAGCGAGTACGACATCGAATACCGAACTAGAACCAGCGCTAAAGCCTAGGTCTTAGCTGATTTCATGATCGAGCTGACGCCGGAAGCCACTGACCACCCGCTCCAAAACTTGGACACTCTTCGTAGACGGAGCATCGTCCAAACAAGGAGCTGGCGTCGGAATCAATCTCACATCTCCAACTGGAGAAGTCATCGAACAATCCTTCAGACTCGGAATCGGCGTCAATGAGATAAGTGCATTCAGCGACTCCCAGCTCGTTATTAGCCAGTACAGCGGCGAATACGAAGCAAAAGAGGAACACATGGAAGCCTATCTAAAAATAGTCCGAGATTTAGCTGGAAAATTCAGCAAATTCGAACTAACGAGGGTACCGAGGGGAGAGAATACTTCGGCTGACGCCTTAGCAGCTCTCGCCTCCACTTCCAACCCAACTATAAGACGAGTGATCCCAGTCGAAGGCATAGATAAACCTAGCATCGACATCGCTCTGAAATCTGATAGCTTAAACGCAATTACCTCGCGCCCATCGACTCGTTCTCAAACTAGACAATCCCAAGATCCGGGACCATCTACCTTGGAACCTGATTCCGAGGAAGAAGAACCTGCCGAACAGAGGCCAGGAACCTGGTATATCGATCCGGACTCCTCGCAGAACACGCAGTAATCCACGATCCATACCGTCCCTTCCGCCGCGAGACCCGATTGGAGAACTCCTATCATCGAGTACGTCTAGCTCGGAGCAGTCCCAACGATAAATGCGCATCTCGCAAACTAAAAGCCCAGAGCTCACATTATTGCATAATTGAGAACCGATTCTACAAGTGAAGTCTAATCGAACTCGAGGTCCAGAAATTTATCNGAACTCGAGGTCCGGAAATTCATCTGGAAAGATATTATCTGCCGACACGGGCTCCCATTCGAGATCGTGACAGATAACTGATCCCAGTTCATATCCCGAACATTCAGAGACTTCTGCAAGAAGTGGAAAATACGCATAACATATTCCACACCTCGTTATCCACAAGGAAACGGGCAAGCCGAAGCAACAAACAAAACTATCTTTAGTAACCTCAAGAGAAGGCTCGACGCCAGAAAGCACAGGTGGTCCAAAGAGCTCGCAGCGGTTCTTTGGGCTTGCCGAACTACACCTCACAAAGCTACCCACGAGACCCCATTCTCGTTAGCTTATGGCTTAGAGGCTGTTATCCCAACTGAAACTTCCGTTCCAAGTCTTCGCAGGACACAATGTCTAGCGAACGTCGACGAACGACGAGATCAAGCTCTGATCAGAATCCAAAATTAACAACAGGCCGCAGCTCGCTATTATAACTGTAAGGTCAAACACCGAAGGTTTAATATAGGCGACATGGTCCTGAGAAAGGTATAAGACTACACAAAAGAGCCCGGAGCGGGAAAACTTGGGACCATTTGGGAAGGCCCATACCTCGTCACCGATGTAGTTCGCGACGGCATCTATAAGCTCAAGAAAGTCCAAAACGGAATACCTGAACTGAGACCTTGGAACTCGATTNAGACCTTGGAACGCGATGAACCTGAAAAGGTACTATCACTGAAAAGGACCTCATCCGAGTACTTCCACCCCTTGAACTACGTTTAGGCTTGATCCTCCTTCCCCGGAGGTACGTAGGCAGCTCAACCACGAGTCCAGCCCCAATCTAAATTTATGTCATTTTATCTGAGATGACCTCATTGGCCAGCCTTGTACAGGCTCGATTTGTATCATCCCAAATATTATACTTAAATAAAAAAGTCTTCTTTGTTTACCATTACAAATTGCTAGAATCAACTCAGCAAGTCCTTAAGCAAACCCCGAGTTACTTAAGCGTAACATTTCACATTGAAAATGCCCGATCTTGCGGGACTCGAAAAGAAATCGAGCTCTTTCTCTTGCCCCAAAACAGATCGAAAGATCGAGATCACCTTGATATTCCCCTCTCTAACGAAGTGAAGTTCAGAGCCCGCCTCTTTACTTTCTAAATTTTTACTTCGCAAAAACCAATTGAAGTCCGCAGCGGCCAAGCACCCAGCGTAGTGTTCTAGCAATCATAGAACCAAAGACCTAGAGACAGCCCGAAATCTAATACGAAGCCGAGCCATCCAAACGGACCTGAAGTTTATGATTAGCTCGGAACACTACCAGCAAAGCGACAAAACCAAGATGAAATTCGAAAGGTAACAAAGTTCATCTCCAAATGCCGAATATGAAACACCTCGATCGAAAGTCGGGAAAACAACTCCGCAAACCGCGAGCTGAATCAGCTCGCCAAAGAACTCGAAAAAAGATAAAATCACGTTTAGCTCGACCCACGAAGTCGACAAAAACTGGTTAAAATTCGCCGAAGTGTCGGATCGACCTAATCATCTCGAACTAGGCTCGATTCGAGCTAAAACTACGTTTAGCTCGATCCGCACGATCAGCCAAAACTGTTTGAACTCTCCTAAGTGTCGAATCAACCTAATTATCCCAAAGCGGACTTGATTCGACCCGAGATTAAATATTTTGGCCTTGGTCTCACGACCGGCCAAAACACTTAGTCAAAAAAGCCCCAAACATTTCAAGCGAGTAAAACACGAGTTGAAGTGAAAAGTTCCACAACAAATTGGGCAAAACAAGCCTAAGGCAAAACGCCCAAGGCAAAATTATTAAAAGCCCCCGCAGGCAAACAAGTTCTTGGATTAAAACCCTCCCGGGCACCGAATTCAAAAGATAAAGCGTAAAAACCCCGCCGGGCAACCAAGTCTTAAAAAAGATTAAAAGGAGAAGGGATAGAAAGAGATCGATTAAGAGCTCGGCCCTCGACGGTCATCTCTTCGTCTTCCTTCTCCGCCTCCTCATTACTTCATTTCGCCTCCACGTTCGATCCAAACGGGTTCAAGCCGAGCGGGATGTTCGTCGAGGGGTCGACCTCCATGCGCGCGACTGAGTCCTCTGAAACCACCAGGAGATTAAACTTCCCGATGGAAAAATCAGAAACCTGAGCCACCTTGGACGCTTCGGCCATAGTCTCTTCGAGGTCCTTCAGCCTCTTGAGCTCTTCCTCTTGCCTGGTCGCCCCGGAGATCAGCGATTCGAGAAGGTCGAGGTTCGATTGGAGTTCGAGGTAATCACCCTCCTTCTCGTTCTCCACCTTCTTCTCGAACTTCACCTTAGCCGCCTCAAGCACCTCCCAATGCTTCACAGCCATCTCTCTCTGACCTGCGTGGTTGGCTCGACGAGCTACATCGCTCTTCTCGGCAACAAGTACCCGGTTCTCCTGGCTAAGATGGAGTGATTGCTCCAGCGCACTCGAACTCTCCTGCTGTAAGGCAGCCATCTGTTCCTTGTTCAGGTTCAGCTGGCGTAAGAGATCGGCCTCCCTGGTCTCGAGCTCCTTAACACGACCCTCTTGCGAGGCATGTGCCTTGAGGAGCTCACCTTGACGAGCTATTCGCTCGTTTGCCGCAGATAGATCGGAGTTAATCTTGGTGATGACCTCCTTCACCCGGTCGAGCACCTTCTGCTGGGGCACGTCCCTGATCCTTGCCTCCAGATGAGCGATCAGCACGTTGCGGGCTTCAACGGCCTAACAACACAAAAACAAACCTAGTCAAACCACGGCAATAACTTTTGTCCAGAATTTCGACTACGGTAAAAATCATACCTTCCCATTCGCAGCAGCAGCCGCGATGTACAGCTCCTTGTCGGACATCTTGTTCAGAGAAGGGAGCCTGCATCCGACCGGCTTGTAATGGAGTTCGACGCGGGCCATTACTTCACTGTCCTCTGTGATCGGGAAGCTCTTGGCATGCTCATACCGCCAATTGAACGGCGCGTTTCCCCCCAAACTTCCACTCCCATTCGAGGCAGCTGGAATATTCTCGCGGGAGCGACCATCTCCGTAATCACCCCGAGCTCGTTTGGATGCCTGCCTCGACTGACCCTGGCTCGTACTTCGAGTACGGTCGGAGCTCACCTGAACAGTGCTCGGAACGGGCACAAGCTCATTACCAACGGTCGCGACGACCTAGTCAACCACCTTGTCCACAGGTGCAGATGTTCCGACAGCAGGTGTCATGGCCAAGAGCTCGTCAACGGCTGCTGTGAGCTCACCAGAGCGGACCCTGCCTCCACCTGAAGCAGCGCCCCTTGTTAGACGGGTTCGAAGGGTGGTACGACGAGTCATCTTCCTTTTTCGAGAGAGAGGAGGAATGCTTGATGTAGAGCTTGAATCCGGAGCCAACAAACTGGCTGGTCGGCTGGAAAAAGTAAACAAAGGACTCATTTAAAAAGAGAGGATACAGTTTACATTTAAAAATTTCCAGCCCGAAAAACAGGTCGCTTACCAGGAGGAGGAGCAGGAGGAGAGCTGAGCACTTGTCGGATCCGTTCCGGGGTAAACGTATTCCAGTTCACCTTCTCTCGTCCGAGCCGATTCACGAGGTAATCAATTGCCGGGCTGTTCGGTACTGGGTCGACGACTGCAGAAACAAAAACGAAATAATGAGCATGCGAGGTATTTTACGAGTAAACGAGAATATGTCAATCCTAAGCGGATCCGGCCTAAGCTAACAAACGCTAGTCGCCCATTCCGTCGGGAGACAACCGAAGTCAAAATCGCCCACCGAGGCCTCGTTGACCCGGAAAAAGAACATCTCATCACTCCACCAGCTATCTCGTTGCGGGGTGTTCGTGCAAATCCGCCGATTCGGCCTCGGCGAAGAGTAGAACGATCCGGGAAGTCTGGTGTTGTTCTTCACCTAGAACAGCTTCCTCAGATCCCCAAACGCCGAATGTCGCACCCTCCTCCCGGACTCAGGCCGCGCACCCGATGGTGTGACGGACGAAGCTCGTGTGCATCTGCGGGAACGCCATCTTCAGATGAGCAGGGGCCTCCAACAGGAAACGCGGGATCGGAAAAATCATCCCGGCGTTTTCAAAATAGGCCTTGTAGGCGCCGCAGAACCCCGGGCGAACGTGCTCCGGGTCCTCGCCCTTGGCAGGAAGGACGAGCTCAATTTCATCGGGAACCACGTAATCACGCCGAAAATCGTCGAGAATCTCGGTGTCAAGCGTCGTCTCGTCATGCGGCGTGAACTTCCCGTCGCCGCCGAGGTCGATGGCCTTCCCCTTCTCCTGTTTAGCTTTCTTCGGAGACATAGTAGTTGAAAGAGAGAGTTGGACGGGAGAAAAAACGAGTTTGGAAAAGAAATTCGAATTCGGAACAACCTAAAAACGCTAGAAAGTTTGAGAAAGACTTGATAATTTTTGAGCAATCAAAAGTTATCTAGTTAGAAAAAAAACTTAAAGCAAAGATAAATAAGAGAGAGGGAAGAGGAGAAGATACCTTTTTCGAGAACGTGGGCACGGTTAAAGAGAAGTGTGAAGAGATGGTATATATTCAAGCAATAACTGCCTTGAATGTGATCGCACAAAATCTACTCCTGCGACGATCTCGACCGTCCAACTCGCAGATCTCA
>OVBG01000012.1:343-12233 GCA_900406475.1 Noccaea goesingensis | reverse complement strand
CCTCTTTTGCTCCATTTTTCTCCGAGGTAAGCATCCTCCTTTGCTCCATTTTTTTCAGAGGTAAGCATCCTCTTTTTGGTGTCTTCCTCTTTTTCTTCTTCTTCTTCTTCATTTCCCTTCGGATCAGTCTCCATCTTTCTCTTCTTCTCGCAGCGGACTTCTTCTCTTTCTCTGATGTGCTTAAACAGGCTCCGTGACCAACATAAGCCCTGATACCATGTTAGAATTTTGATTTAGAAACAGAGAGAGAAAGATTGAGACAAAAAAACAGAGCAAGCGATAAAAATTAGCTCTTCTCTTGTGAAGAAGAACATTAACGAGGAATTGGTTTTATTAATCTGAAACTTGATAGTTTACATTACAACAACAAAGGTTTATATAGATAATAAGCAGACACAACAACACAAGAGTTGTGTCTCTTCACACTTGTGTCTCTTCACTAAACTATCCAAAACAAACCGTTAAACGGTTACTAAAAGAGATAGGTGTTAGAACAAACTCAATTATATTCCAACAAAGACTCCCCCATATGTGTTTTTTGAATTTATCATATTTTATCGTTTGTAGATAATAGTTTAATGGTCTACAAAGGTTCCACTTCTTGCCTAAATCACACGTTTCATTACAAGATAATATATAAGTTAGTACAGTCTATAGACAGAAAGAGCCAAAGGTTCCACTTCTTGCCTAAACCACACCTTTAAGTAGACCCCAAATCAATCGACAAGTCTTTGTGCCTAAATCACACGTTCCATTACAAGATAATATATGAAGTTTTTAAAGTCAAGAGTCAATCTTCATTGTTTTTCATCTTGTTCTTCTTTTGAGCACTGCAAAAGAAATCTATCTCAAGGTGGTAAGGTCTTTAAGTCTAACCTATAATGACATAAAAAAATAAAATACATAATCTTGTCTAGTTTCTAATTCAGTTTGATTAAATACAGATAAATAAAGATGAGAAGCTGGTGGTGGATTAAGGAGAAGAAGAAGCAGATGGCTTTGGTGTTGATAATAGTAACGATGATTCTCCAATTCCACATGAAAGGATGTGTTGGCTGTGTGGAAAGTGAACGGATGGGTTTGTTGCAACTCAAGTCGTATCTCAACTCTCTTCGTAGTCCCGAAGAAGAAAGTGTTCTCGATTCATGGAGTGATGATGATGACCCTAAGAGTGACTGCTGCTACTGGGAGAGAGTAATGTGCAGTGACGCTATCGGTGGCCACATCGTTTATCTCTCAATTAATGAGCTCAGTTTCAGCTGGGAATACGATCAACAACTTCGGGGGTTAAATCTCTCTTTGCTCCATAGCTTCCCTCAACTCAGAGCCCTAGACTTTTCATATAATAGTTTCGATCACTTGTTTGATCCCATCCATGGTACGTTGTTACCTTCTTTTCAAGGAAGCCACCTCTATACTGTTTTAGTTTATCTTCCTTCACAAATACCATCAAAAGTGATTACTTTTTCCTATCATACCATCACTTTTCAAAATAGACACTCTATACAATATTTGATTAAAATTTAAAATAAAAAACTAAAAAAAGACAACCATAAATAATTAATTAACTATTAACACTAAATCCTAAACCCTAAACACTAAACTTTAGTCAAAATTAGTGAATTCATGAAAAAATTATAAACCATAAACCCTAAATCCTAAATTCTAAACCCTAAATATTAGTTAAAGCGAACCATTGAAAAAAATAAGAAATCATAAACCTTAAAATCTAAACCCTAAACCCTACATACCAAATCCTAGTCACATATTGGTGAACCCCATAATATCTAAATCCTAAACCCTAAACCCTAAATGTTAAACCCTAGTTAAGGAAAAGTGAACCCATGGGAAAAATCGTAAACCCTAAACCATAATTCATAAGAAATAATATTCATGTAATTTTGTGTGTAAATGAAAAAAAAATATTAACTTTTAAATAAAAAAATGGTATGGTGTGTCTATTTTGAAAAGAGATGGTATGAAAGCAATACAAAATGGTTTTGATGGTATGAGAGGAAATTTCTCTCGTCCTAATAGTTTTTTTTACGGTTTCAGGTTATAAGAGTTTTCAGAGACTTGAGAACCTAGAGACCCTATATTTGTTTGGCAATCTTTTCAACAGCAGTGTTCTCCCTTTTCTAAGTGCAGCAAGGTCACTCAGGTATCTATATCTTGGTGGAAATAGGCTGGAAGGTGTCTTTCCTCCAAATGGTAATCCTTAACTCGTAGAATCTCTAAAGACTTGATTTCCTTTAATTTCTCACTAGAAACGAAGAACATATCGAAGAACATGTGTTTTTTGAATTTATCATTTTTATGATATAAAGAAAAAGGGGACATTGCCGAATTAAGAGTGCTGAATTTGCACTAGAGGGAGGAGACTAATATTGGAGACACTGGTGTGCAGGTTTCAACAATTTCAGGGAATTGGAATTTCTGGATCTAAGCAATAATGGTATAGACGCCTTCGAGGCTGGTGAAGGTGAGAATAAGAACAAAACCAAGAAGTTATAAACTTATAATTAATATTCTTGTTGCCTTATAACATCGTTATTGATAGAATAATATGTTGGTGCCAGGGTTTCAAACAACGAAGCTGAGAATATTAGATCTTACCCGCAACAAATTGAGTGCCCGACTTAAAGGTAAGTCGGGTAGCATGGATTTTACCATATAACAATCATGATTTTAGCCAAGTAACAGTATGTGTATTATCTATTCATAAAACATTTAAATTCTTGGGACCACCAGGTTTAGAATATCTTGTAGAGTTAGAAGTCTTGAGCTTGTCACACAATCAATTCAACAACACTCGGTCTATTCAAGGTAAATGAGTAAAATATTCTTGCAAGAAATTGAATATATAGTAAGAATGATAATTGTGTTGGTGCAGTACTCGAAGATATGCCAAAGTTGCAAAATTTGGATCTAAGCGACAATGGTTTTACCGACTTAGACAGCCTAGGTAAGATGATCGGTTAGTGAAGTATAGTAGTTTGGTTTGCTGGATATATTTTATTAGTATTCCATTATAGAGCATGCCAGAATTCTGAATTTATCTATTTCTATCGTTTCTATTCGCAGGTGTAGTGTTTTCTTCCTCTTTACAAATGTTAAATCTTAGAGGAAACCAACTGTCTTGGACCCACAAAGGTGATTTCTTACAAATCATTTGATCTCTTCTAACCTCGTTCATTCATTATATTTTTTTTATTTGAACAATTCATTCATTATATTTGCCTCATTGCTTTTTCCAAACATAAAGATTCACAGTTTAATCCAACTGAATTTTTCGATTGATGTAATTATCCAAACATAAAGACCAAATTTAATTTTGCATAATTTCAGGCTACTCAAAGTTGTGCGGACTAATCAATCTCCGAGAGCTGGATTTAAGTAACACTTCTCTCAGAAGTATGCCTAATTGTCTGGGTAACTTAAGCCGCCTTCGAACTCTTGATCTATCGAAAAACCAATTGAATGGAAATTTGTCTGCCTTCGTGTTTGGTCTACCACCAGAGCTTGAGTACTTGTCGCTTCTTGACAATAACTTCAATGGTTCATTCTTGTTCAAGTCACTGGTCAATCACACAAGGCTCACGGTATTCAAATTATCATCAAAAGTTGGTATCATCCAAGCTCAGGCAGAAAGCCCGTGGGTTCCACTGTTTCAGTTGAAGATGCTAGTGTTACACAATTTCAGTCTTGGCAACACTATTCCTGGCTTTCTTGTTTATCAGTATGACTTGCGCTTCATTGATCTCTCACATAACAAGTTGACGACCGGACCATTTGCGAGGTGGCTTGTGCAGAATAACACAAGATTGCAAGCTCTTTTTCTGAATAACAATCTGTTGACAGAGCTTCATCTACCTCGGCTTGCTCATGATGGCTTACAAGTTCTCGACATGTCGAGTAACATGATATACGATTCAGTTCAAGAAGACATAGGGAATGTCTTTCCTAAGATGAGGTACATGAATTTTTCTTTCAATCAGTTTCATGGAACCATTCCATCTTCTATAGGCGAGATGAAAGGTCTAGTCTCGTTAGACATCTCATCCAACGGTCTATCCGGACAGCTACCAACAAATTTTTGGAGTGGCTACTACTCATTGCAATTTCTAACGCTCTCCAACAACCAATTCCAAGGGGAAATATTTCCAGAGCATGCAAATTTCACAAGTTTATTGGCGCTACATCTGGATGGAAACAATTTTACCGGGTGTATTGGAGAGGGATTGTTGAATTCAAAGTACCTACGGATGCTAGACATATCATATAATAAGTTTTCCGGCATGGTTCCACTTTGGATGGGTGGAATGTCAAGCATTTGGTCCCTACACATGAGGGGAAATCAGCTAGTAGGTCCTTTCCCTCATCAACTAGTGAGTCTACAACTTCATGTAATGGACATCTCACACAATAGCTTCGTAGGACCGATACCAAGGCATCCGAATTTTTCATCTCTTGATAAATTAAGACTACAAAACAACGATTTTTGGGGGTCAATCCCAAATACTTTATTCGAGGCAAAGAGGTTACAAGTACTCGATTTGAGGAACAATAGATTTTCAGGAACGATTCCGAACACTATTGGCGAGATGTCTGCTTTACGTGTTCTTCTTCTAGGAAATAACAGCTTACAAAGTCATATCCCTGAGAAAATATGTCAGCTGAGTGGAATTGGTCTCCTGGATTTATCTCATAACATGTTTAATGGTGTTATACCATCATGTTTGGATAACATGTCTTTTGGTACAAAAATATATAACTATACTCGGTTATGGGAAACCGATTTTTATATTGGAACACCCATTATAGTCTTGCAAAAATGGAGTTATACATCAGCTCTTTACCTTACTGATGATTTCGAGTATGGTGTTGGAAGAATAGAAACCATTGTGGATTTTTTCACGAAGAGCAGATATGAAGCATATCAAGGTGCTATTCTTGGTTATATGTACGGACTGGATTTGTCGAGCAACCAATTATCTGGTGAGATTCCAGTTGAGATTGGAGATCTTGAGAACATACGATCTTTGAATTTTTCAAGCAACCGCCTCACCGGCACCATACCATATAACATTTTAAAGCTCAAGAACTTGGAGAGTCTTGATCTATCCAACAATAAGCTATATGTGAACATCCCGCCCGTGCTAGCCAACCTCGACAGTTTAGGATCCTTCAATGTCTCTTGCAATAATTTCTCCGGTGAAATACCTTTCAAAGGCCATCTTGTAACCTTTGACGAAAGGAGTTACATAGGCAATGCTCATCTCTGTGGACTTCCTACCAATATCAGTTGCAACTCCACGAGAGTTCTAAAGGCAAATGCACCAATGCATGACGAAGAGGAAGAAGAAGATGATGTAATAGACATGGAGTGGTTTTATTGGACTTGCGGTGCAGTCTACATCTCCACATTCTTGGCCTTGTTTGCGTTTCTCTGCATAGACACACATTGGTCTCAAGAATGGTTTTATCTTGTAGATCTCTTCATTCATCACCTTCAACGCTACATGCATTGTGCTTTCGGCAACTGATTATGTCTATATGGGTTCAGATAAGGTACACTATCTTATACTCATCTTCGATGAGAAGTCTTTGTTTTCTTATGTTGTTATGTGCTTTATGTAAGATAATGTATTGCTTAAATTGTAATAATCTGAATTACGGTCGTTCCGAGAAATGATTATGTTGTAGATTCAAGTAGTAGTAGTAAAAAAGGGGAAGTTTTTCGTTAAGACTTTTCTCCCAGAGGCACGAGTATTCGAGAACGGTCTTTAACCACGAACCTTTCACTTTCAACTCCCTTTTACCCAACTTTCTTTCCTCAAAGTATAATTTTTTTCAAAAATAAAACTCCCCTGGTTTTTCGCGCCCGGGTTCCACCCCCGACTTAGAGTCGGAGGGTCCTCATCACCGCTGGTAAGCTACCCTTCTCTCTTGGAAACCCTAGTTTTCGTCGGCCGCCACCGGATCTCTCCCGTTCATCTACTCACCCACCTCAGTTGCTCCATCTCTCGACACCTCTGCATCTACGTCGACCAACTCCAACGACCAAAATCAAGTCTTTTCTCTCAATATACCTCTAAGCTTCCTTCCCCATGGCTAGACACTTCTCCTATGCAGAAAAGGGCAAAGGGATTGATCTTGCCCCAAGTCCACCGCCTCGAATACGCATTAGAGCCCCACCGGTAGATACCTCCGACCTGATCAGAGAAAACTCTCTCACTCTTATCGGCAGACTTACAAACCCAAAGGATCAAAAACTGTGGTTTATGATTCCATTCATCTCAAAGAAATGGGAACAAAGAGGAAGAGCTATGGGATCTGACCTTGGCAACAACTATTTCCAGTTCAGATTTGGCTTTGAGGAGGATATCAAGAAAGTCCTTGCAAACAGACCCTACCAGTATGCTAGATGGATGATCATCATCCAAAAATGGGAACCGGTCATCTCTCCAACTTTCCCGTCCCATATCCCTTTTTGGATAAAACTCAACGGCCTACCTCTCCACTACTGGAAAAAGGAGTTACTATGTACCATCGGAAAAGAAATTGGAGACCTCAAAGATTACGAGCTCACAAACGCTGCTGCAAAAGTAAAAGTGGAGATCAATGGCCTCCAAGCCCTTACCAAGGATGCTGTTGTCAAATTTGAAGATGGTAAGGAAGCGCTCATTACCATGGAGTATGTCAAGCTTGGGAAACACTGCTTCTACTGCCTCCACTTATCTCATGAAGAGATAGACTGCCCTGCCAAACCTCGAGCCATACCAAACCACCATCTTGATAGAACCCCTCTACAACCTCTGGAACCATCACCACCACGGCCTTTCAATCAACGTAGAGACAGATATGGCAATTACTTTGGTGAACGCCCATCGTTCAGACAAGGAGAAACACCAAGAGAGCCAAACCCATCGCTCGGTAAACCCCTGAGACATCAACTAACGGGAAGAGACCCCCAGCGGACCTCTGATATCTCCCAACCATACCAGCGAACTCGCCCTTCTCCTCCACAAAGATATCGATCTACCATGCCAAGAGACACCCGCAACGAAATGAGTGCTCACCTACCTCATTACCAAACGGGAGAAACCGCACATAGAACTCAACAAAACCAGATCTGGAGAGAAAAGTATCAAGGGAGAATTGAGAGATCTGATGAAGGATCTACATCCCCCATGAACCTCAGAAGACCCCTGGAAAGAAACCTGGACAAGGAAGCTTTTCCCTCTCCCCCTGGAATACAATCTGAAGCACAAATCCTAGAATCACTCCAAGAGGTCACCGTCCAGTATACCAATGTAGAAGATCCCATTGAAAGAGCAGCGAGACTTCAGCGCGTCCTGGAGAGTGAAGCCAGAGGTTTAATGGCATAGACAGCAAGAGCTATGTTTGTGGCTCAGATCAACAGCCCCCCATCCCTTCAAAGAAAATAAAGTGTGCAGCAACAAAACAGAGAAAACGCTACAAACGTTGTAGCCCTTCTGGAACCGGAACAGACTCTAACCCTACAGCCGACCAAAAGACCCCGCAGAAGGCAACCGTTAAAGTTACCCCAGAGGAAAAAGACTCAACCTCCACCAGCTGCTGGCCCAAGCAGAAGGAAAACGAAGCAAAATAGAATTTCACCTCTGTTAAGGCTGACTCCTCTCTCCAGAAACACCCAAACCCGCCACTCTCCCATTATCCACAGCCATGGCACTTGTCGCAATAGAGCATCCTCATCACACCACCAAATCTCAGCGTCAACACCAGCTTCGTCACCACCACGTATCACCCTAATCCCAGCCACCACAAAGGATAAGGCGGATTTTCAGGATCCGCAAAGTCCTCTTCCTTAGCAATCTTATCTTGGAACTGTTGTGGTTTGGGAAATCCCATGACAGTCCATAGAATCCAGGAGCTCCAGAAGAAGCATGCTCCTGACATAATTTTCCTCATGGAGACAAAAAACAGTCAAGAAACAATCAACAAGAGCCTACCTCTGGCTGATTATACATCTCGAAGCTTTGTACCACCAAATAGTCCTGGAGGAGGGGGCCTGGCTCTATTTGGAAAAAAGACATCGAGTTACAAATCATGTCTTCATGTAAAAACTACATCGACTCCACCATCTCCTACAAGGGTGACTCATTCTATGCAACGTTTGTCTACGGAGAACCCGACCAAACAAAACGGAAAGACATTTGGGATGAATTGACAAACCTTGCTTTATCCCGTGATAAACCTTGGTTCCTGACCGGAGATTTTAACGACATCATTGATAGCTTTGAAAAGTCAGGCGGAACTACAAGATCAGAAGGATCTTTTGGAAACTTACGTGCTTTCTTATCCCAATGTGATCTATACGATATACGCTACACCGGGAACATCCTTTACTGGAGAGGTGTCCGTGGAAACCATCTGGTACACTGTCGTCTGGACCGTGCCCTTTCAAATAGTGACTGGTCTGACCTCTATCCAACAAGTAGATGCCATTACTTGCATTATGAAGGCTCGGACCACCGACCCCTGCTGACAGTGTTCCAACCTGAGCTAGCAAGGAAAAAAGGCATCTTCCGTTACGATAGAGCCATGAGACACAACATGGAGATCACAAAACTGGTGGAAGAAAACTGGACCTCTACTGATACAGACTCAGTGAAACAGAGAATCACAAAGTGCAAGAAAGCCATATCCCGTTGGAACAGAGAGCACCACATCAACAACCGCAAACTCATCGAAGCAGAGAAAGTTAAACTTGAAAGAGCCATGACTTCACCAACTCCGGACCTATCGGCAATCTACGAAAGTAACCAAGTCCTTAAATCAGCTTACAAAAAGGAAGAAGAATTTTGGAAATTACAAAGAAGTAGATCACTATGGTTATCCCTTGGAGACAAAAATGCTGGCTATTTCCATGCTGTAACAAAGGCCAGGAAAAATGTCAACAAATTCTCAATCATTGAGGATAAAGAAGGACAACCTGTCTATGAAGAGGAGCAGATTGTCCAGGTGATCAATGAGTATTTCCAGGACATCTTCATCACGAGATATTCTGAATGCTCGGAAACAGTTGCAGAGGCTATCCAACCTTGTATCTCTGATGAAACAAATAACATGCTGATAGCAACCCCAACACCAGAAGAAATCAGAGCAGCCCTCTTCTCGATACACCCCGACAAAGCCCATGGACCGTATGGCTTCTCTGCAAGTTTTTTCCAAACAAACTGGTCAGTGGTGGGAAAGGAAATAACAGAGGAGGTCCGGAGAATTTTTGACGTCGGGATTCGACCTAGCTCTATCAACATTACGCATGTGAGACTTATCCCTATGCAACGTCTACTACAAGATCATCTCCAAAATTCTCACTACACGACTGCAACCTATACTACCGTCAATCATATCCGAAACACAAACATCGTTTGTCCCAGGAAGAGCTATTGCAGATAATGTCCTGATATCCCATGAGATTCTACACTACCTAAAGACGTCAGCAGCAACAAAGTTTTGTTCAATGGCAGTGAAAACGGACATGAGTAAAGCCTACAACAGGCTATAATGGAATTTTATAGTGGCTGTACTTGAACAAATGGGCTTTCATGCAATATGGATCAACTGGATTTTCCAATGTGTATCTACGGTATCTTACTCGTACCTGATTAATGGAGCAGCTCAGGGACATGTCATTCCTCAGCGTGGAATCAGACAAGGAGACCCTCTTTCCCCGTTCATCTTTATTCTCTGTGGAGAAGTCTTATCGGGACTATGCAAGAAGGCGTTACAATCTGGTACACTCGCTGGTCTTCGAGTATCAAGAGGAATTCCGAGGCTAAACCACCTACTCTTTGCCGATGATACGATGTTCTTCTGCAAAATAAATCAACAAAGCTGTGATACCCTAGTCTCCATCCTTAAAAGATATGAATCAGCTTCCGGACAACAAATCAACAATCAGAAATCCGCTATTTCGTTCTCCGCTAAAACCCAACAAGAAGTAAAGCAACGAGTTATGCAAACCCTCGGAATCCCCAAAGAAGGTGGACAAGGAAAGTATTTAGGCCTACCTGAGAGTTTTGGACGCAAGAAGAAGGTTCTCTTCACCCTGATAGTAGACAG
The DNA here is from genome assembly GCA_900406475.1 of Noccaea goesingensis. Lineage (NCBI taxonomy): Eukaryota > Viridiplantae > Streptophyta > Magnoliopsida > Brassicales > Brassicaceae > Noccaea > Noccaea goesingensis. Next base: position 2,120 of record OVBG01000012.1, on the reverse strand, counting down.
AATCCGACAAAGAGCTATAAGCTATCAATCATGGTTCCTCTCAACGGCTGGGAAGCTGACTCTGATTAAGAGCGTCCTCTCAGCGATCCCTAGTTACTCAATGTCCTGTTTCAAGCTTCCTACAAGCCTCTGCAAGAGAATTCAATCAACGCTAACAAGATTTTGGTGGGATACAAAAGCTGAAAAGAAGAAAATGTGTTGGATCTCGTGGAATAAGATGACAAGACCAAAAAACAAAGGCGGTTTGGCTTTTCGAGACATCCAGAGTTTCAACGACGCTCTACTAGCTAAGTTAAGCTGGAAAATCCTCAACAACCCGACAAGCCTCCTAGCGAGAGTTCTACTTGGCAAGTATTGTAAAGACCAAGATTTTTTAGAGGTCCCTACCTCTACATCATCCTCACATGGCTGGAGAGGAGTTCTTATCGGCAGAGAACTTTTAGTGGAACAACTGGGTAAGCTTATTGGAAATGGGCATAACATCTCTGTGTGGAAAGACTCTTGGCTGTCTCTTACATCCCCAATACGACCGATGGGACCACCAAACCTACAAGATAAGGAATTAAAAGTATCAGATCAGCTCATCACCAACTCTACAACCTGGAATAGGGAAAGAGTCGAAGCAGTTTTACCACACTACTCCTCAACAATCTTTTGTATGCGACCTAGCTCGAAAGGAGCACAGGACACCTTCGTGTGGTTACCAAAAAAATCGGGGGTTTACAGTGTCAAAACTGGTTACCACACTGCAAGAGCTCGGGAAGAGGAACCGGAAGATCTTAACCTACACCAACTAAACTGGATTGCAGATGTTTGGTCAGGGAAATTTTCACCAAAACTAAAAGTTTTCCTATGGAAAATCATACAAAGGGCTTTACCTACTGGAGAAAACCTTCTGAACCGTGGTCTTTTTGATAATGCTTGCTGCTCACACTGTGGAGAACTTGAAACTGCGGAACATTTCTTCTTTCTCTGTGAGTTTGCCCGGAATACTTGGAAGCTGGCTCCTACAACAGAAACCTTGGACTCAGCTACTATCCTGGCCTTCACAAGCACCTTCCTCCAATACAAGAACCAAGTTCGTCTACCACCATCGGGAATCAATGCGGGACCCCTTTTTCCATGGGTCTGTTGGACCATATGGTCATCCAGGAATCACCTAATCTTCGAAGAACGACCGTTCTCCCCAGAAGAAACAATCCTCAAAGCAATTGTAGATGCCAAAGAATGGCAGTTGGCGCAAACCCTTGAGAAATCTGAAACTTGCAAAGTCAATCCAGCAAGACCTTATGAAATCTACAATGGAAAAATCACTGCGTTCACAGACGGATCCTGGAACCCAGAGTCAAAAATTGTAGGAATGGGATGGACCTTTAGAGATAAGGATACGCACATTCTCTCCGAAAACTCCGTGTAATCATTTGTAGCCTCTCCGATCATGGCAGAAGCTTTGGCAATCAAATCGGCCTTGCTACAAGCATTGGAAATGGGATTCCTCAACCTGCAAATCAAGTCAGACGCTCAGGATCTAATCGGAGCCATAACAGCGCAAGAGAAAATGAAGGAGATCTACAGTTTTCTTTTCGATATAAATTCACTTGCATCGTTGTTTACCTCTATATCGTTTAATTTCATTTCGAGAACTGCAAATCGGGAAGCTGATACTTTCGCAAAGAATGCTGTGCGAGAGTACTCTTCAAACTTGCGCTCTCCTGTTGTAATTCCTTAATCTTAATCGAATTGAGATGTTGTTCAAAAAAAAAAAAAATTCAAGTAG
>OVBG01000010.1:0-12662 GCA_900406475.1 Noccaea goesingensis | reverse complement strand
GGAAAAAAAGAAGCGACTCACCCGAAAAGTTGTTTTAGGGTTTTTCTTTACTCGATTAAGCTCACTAGTTCTTCGCAAGGTAGATACACACTGGCGCGGGGGATTTAGGGTTTATTCCTCGGCGATTGCGCTTGCGCTTGGCTTGGATTTTGAATCCTAAGCTATGTGGAACAACAACGATGGTATGCCCTTAGCTCCTCCTGGTACCGGCGGGTCGATGATGCCGCCACCTCCCGCTGCACATCCTTCTTACACGGCGCTTCCGCCGCCATCTAATCCGACTCCTCCGGCTGAGCCTACTCCTGAGGAGGCGGAGGCGAAGCTTGAGGAGAAGGCCCGTAAATGGATGCAGCTAAATTCGAAACGGTACGGCGACAAGAGGAAGTTTGGATTCGTGGAAACACAGAAGGAGGACATGCCACCTGAGCACGTCAGGAAGATCATTCGGTGAGATTTCTACACTTTGAATGATTTATCGCTCTACGATTTCGAAATCCAGTTATCTGGAGATTATTTCTCTTCCTGCTTGGGAAACGGCACCCGATTTCTCCTGTTTTGGTTAGGATTTACTTAGATTGAGACTGAAGGTACAATTTCTTTGTTCAGGGATCATGGTGATATGTCATCGAAGAAATATCGCCACGACAAACGTGTATACCTTGGAGCCCTTAAATTCGTGCCTCACGCAGTCTTCAAGCTCCTGGAGAATATGCCCATGCCATGGGAGCAGGTACTTTTTTTTNTTTTTTTTCTTTAAGCTTAACTGGTATCTCCTTAGCTTCTGCAGTTCTGCTTAAGATATCTAAGTCCCCGTTTACTTCCAGGTCCGAGATGTGAAGGTTCTGTACCACATTACCGGAGCTATTACATTCGTGAACGAGATTCCATGGGTTGTTGAACCCATCTACATGGCTCAGGTGGGTTATTAGTCTCTCTCTCTTTTCTTGGTCTGTGCATTGATGGGTTTCCAAAAGATGTTTTTGAGTGATGTTATTCCATTCTGTCTGGTTTTGCAGTGGGGCACAATGTGGATAATGATGCGTAGGGAGAAGAGGGATCGTCGTCATTTTAAGAGGATGCGATTTCCACCATTTGACGATGAGGAGCCTCCACTAGACTATGCAGACAACTTGTTGGACGTGGATCCTCTAGAGCCAATTCAGTTGGAGCTAGATGAGGAAGAAGATTCTGCTGTATACACTTGGTTTTACGACCACAAACCACTCGTAAAAACCAAACTGATCAATGGTCCCAGCTACCGGAGGTGGAATCTCTCACTTCCAATTATGGCAACCCTTCACAGGCTTGCGGGCCAGTTGCTATCTGATTTGATTGATCGCAACTACTTCTACTTGTTTGACATGCCATCTTTCTTCACAGCAAAGGCTCTGAACATGTGCATACCTGGTACGCTATTTCATTTCCTTTCGATGCTCCTGTTTTGATATTTTCAGTTCCCGTTCTTCTTCTAATGCATTCTGTAACTCTTTTTCAGGAGGCCCTAAGTTTGAACCTTTGTACCGTGATATGGAGAAAGGAGATGAGGACTGGAATGAGTTTAATGACATAAACAAGCTTATCATTCGCTCTCCTCTGCGTACTGAGTACAGAATAGCTTTTCCCCATCTGTACAATAATCGGCCCCGGAAAGTAAAACTCTGTGTGTATCACAGTCCTATGGTTATGTATATAAAGACCGAGGACCCTGATCTTCCTGCCTTCTATTATGATCCGTTAATTCACCCGATAAGCAACACAAATAAGGAGAGACGTGAAAAGAAGGTCTATGATGATGATGAGGATGACTTCGCCTTGCCAGAAGGAGTGGAACCTTTGCTAAAAGACACCCAGCTCTACACTGACACTACAGCTGCTGGCATTTCATTGTTGTTTGCCCCACGCCCTTTCAATATGAGGTCTGGGAGGACACGACGGGCAGAAGATATTCCGCTGGTGTCAGAGTGGTTCAAGGAGCACTGGTAAGCTATTTCTCTTGATTCCACTTTGGGTCTCTTTCAAATTTTACTATTGCCCTAATACTTTTGTGAACTCGTTATCTGCAGTCCTCCAGCATATCCGGTTAAAGTTCGGGTGAGTTATCAAAAGCTTTTGAAATGCTATGTGCTTAATGAGTTGCACCATAGGCCACCTAAAGCCCAGAAGAAGAAGCACTTGTTCCGATCACTTGCAGCTACAAAGTTCTTCCAAAGCACCGAGCTGGATTGGGTTGAAGTGGGTTTGCAAGTCTGCCGGCAGGGGTATAATATGTTGAATCTGTTGATTCACAGGAAGAATTTAAACTACCTGCATCTTGACTACAACTTCAATCTTAAGCCTGTGAAAACTTTGACCACCAAAGAGAGAAAGAAGTCCCGTTTTGGGAACGCTTTCCATCTCTGCCGAGAGATCCTCCGGCTCACAAAACTTGTAGTTGATGCAAATGTCCAATTCCGACTTGGTAATGTTGATGCCTTCCAATTGGCTGATGGTCTGCAATATATTTTCTCCCACGTTGGCCAGTTGACGGGTATGTATCGTTATAAATACAGACTGATGAGGCAAATTAGGATGTGCAAGGATTTAAAGCACTTGATATATTACCGTTTCAATACTGGTCCTGTGGGTAAGGGACCAGGGTGTGGATTTTGGGCCCCAATGTGGAGGGTGTGGTTGTTTTTCCTTCGGGGAATAGTTCCTCTTCTTGAGCGATGGTTAGGGAATCTTCTTGCACGTCAATTTGAGGGTCGTCATTCAAAAGGAGTGGCCAAAACAGTCACAAAACAGAGAGTTGAAAGCCATTTTGATTTGGAGCTTCGTGCTGCTGTCATGCATGACGTTCTTGATGCCATGCCAGGTTTCCCTTCTTTCAAACCTGTTTTTGCTTGTGATTTCAACGATGTTATTGCTTTACTTTATTCGTTGGTTAATATTTTACTGCTAATGTGCAGAGGGTATCAAGCAAAATAAAGCGCGGACAATATTGCAGCACCTTAGTGAGGCATGGAGGTGCTGGAAAGCTAATATCCCATGGAAAGTCCCTGGGTTGCCTGTGCCAATTGAGAATATGATCCTTCGTTATGTCAAGTCTAAGGCTGATTGGTGGACAAATGTTGCTCATTACAATCGTGAGCGTATCAGAAGAGGGGCTACTGTTGATAAGACAGTTTGTAGAAAGAATCTCGGAAGGTTAACTCGTCTTTGGCTAAAGGCAGAACAGGTCTGTACATTGTCTTAACGTCTTTAACGTTTTATTAAGAGGCTTAATATATTGATTTGAGTTAATTAGCTCCCTTTGATCCTTGATTTCCCAGTTTTCTGATGTGTTATCCTTGTCAAACTGTTACAGGAACGACAGCACAATTACCTGAAAGACGGTCCATATGTCACTCCTGAAGAAGCACTAGCAATTTATACAACTACTGTTCATTGGCTGGAATCAAGAAAATTTTCTCCAATTCCATTCCCTCCATTGTCGTACAAACATGACACGAAATTGCTCATCCTGGCCCTTGAAAGACTGAAGGAATCATACAGCGTAGCTGTGAGGTTGAATCAGCAACAGCGAGAGGAGCTTGGTCTAATTGAACAAGCTTATGACAATCCTCATGAAGCCCTGTCACGAATAAAACGTCATCTTCTTACCCAGCGTGGCTTCAAAGAGGTAACTTGATAATTCACTCTATGTTGGAGCAATGGATTAAACATATGACTACAGTTAGTAAACTGATGGTGTACACGTTTTTCTGCAGGTTGGCATAGAGTTTATGGATCTATATAGCTACTTGATTCCAGTTTATGAAATAGAGCCTCTAGAGAAAATTACCGACGCCTATCTTGATCAGTACTTGTGGTACGAGGGTGACAAGCGCCACTTGTTTCCAAACTGGATCAAGCCAGCTGACTCGGAGCCGCCACCACTTCTCGTTTATAAGTGGTGCCAAGGTATTAATAATTTGCAAGGCATCTGGGACACAGGTGATGGGCAGTGTGTGGTGATGCTCCAGACTAAGTTCGAAAAGTTCTTTGAGAAGATCGATTTGACAATGTTAAACAGGTATCTATCTCATTAATGCTTCATTAATTACAGATATTGAGCATCAACTTTCTGGAGTAATAATAAGTATTTGGTGCATTTTTCAGGCTTCTTCGTTTGGTTCTTGACCACAATATTGCAGACTATGTGTCTGCCAAGAATAATGTGGTCCTCTCTTACAAAGATATGAGCCATACGAACTCATATGGTCTCATCAGGGGACTTCAATTTGCATCGTTTGTTGTTCAGTTCTATGGACTATTACTTGATCTTTTGCTACTTGGTTTGACTCGAGCCAGTGAAATTGCTGGGCCACCGCAGATGCCGAATGAGTTCATGACGTATTGGGATACTAAAGTGGAGACACGTCATCCCATCAGACTGTATTCGCGGTATATAGACAAAGTTCATATAATGTTTAAATTTACCCACGAGGAGGCTCGGGATCTTATCCAGCGCTATCTTACGGAGCATCCCGATCCCAACAATGAAAACATGGTGGGATACAACAATAAGAAGTGCTGGCCAAGGGATGCAAGAATGAGGTTGATGAAACATGATGGTATGTTCTTTCTTTTTTAATATAATACGTTTGACTATCGTTGATACATTAGATGTTATGTCTCATTATTCATTCATCTTTCAGTCAATCTTGGTAGAAGTGTCTTCTGGGACATGAAGAACCGTCTTCCTCGGAGCATCACAACTCTGGAGTGGGAGAATGGCTTCGTCTCTGTATATAGCAAGGATAATCCTAACCTGCTCTTCAGCATGTAATGTTTTATTCGAGTATTCTAGTGCAGCTGTTGTTAGTGCTAGGCCTTCGTTTGGCCATAATTTGGTAATGCTGCTGACATTGCTGATTCTTTCGCGTTCTTGCCTGCAGGTGTGGATTTGAAGTCCGCATACTTCCAAAAATTAGGATGACCCAAGAAGCTTTCAGTAACACACGAGATGGTGTCTGGAATCTTCAAAATGAACAGACCAAGGAGAGGACAGCGGTTGCTTTTCTGAGGGTTGATGATGAACATATGAAGGTGTTTGAGAATCGTGTGAGGCAGATCCTTATGTCGTCAGGATCAACCACCTTTACCAAAATTGTCAACAAATGGAATACAGCTCTAATTGGTATATATCCTATGAGCCTGTTTTGGCCCCACTGATAGCGTTTTATAATGTGTGGCTTGCATGAAGCTGAGCACAATACTTTTTTTTTTTGTACAGGTCTCATGACTTACTTCCGTGAAGCTACTGTGCATACGCAAGAGCTCTTGGATCTACTGGTCAAGTGTGAGAATAAAATCCAAACAAGGATTAAGATTGGACTGAACTCAAAGATGCCTAGTCGGTAAGCAAAAGCTATCTTATTATATTATGGTTGATATATCAGNGTCGGTAAGCAAAAGCTATCTTATTAAATTATGGTTGATATATCAGAGCTGTATGTTAATATATGCTGTATGTTAATATATCTGTAACACGATTGTTTTACTTTTCCTTGGCAGATTTCCTCCTGTTATCTTCTACACTCCAAAGGAAATTGGTGGGCTAGGAATGTTGTCAATGGGTCATATTTTGATCCCACAGAGTGACCTTCGGTACAGCAAGCAAACAGATGTTGGTGTAACCCACTTTAGGAGCGGAATGAGTCACGAGGAAGATCAGCTTATACCAAATCTTTACCGTTACATACAGCCATGGGAAAGTGAGTTTATTGATTCACAGCGTGTGTGGGCAGAATATGCATTAAAGAGGCAGGAAGCACAGGCCCAAAATAGGCGTCTGACACTGGAAGATCTGGAAGTAAGTATCATACTTGGTGTGATTGTTACCTCTTTACTTATTGTTGAGTTCTGAGAGGGATATCTGTGTAGTGGCATGCCTTCTTTTGGTAGTCTTGGAAATAGTCTTTTGTCTTTGCTTGACATAGAGTTTCTGGAGCATATCTAGGTGTTTGCCTTGTCCTCGTTTGGAGGTCCAAGCGCAAGATTATTTTAAAATTTATGTCACGTTTCTAGAATATTTGGTGATTGATGAGAAAATATTAACTCGTGTATGAAAATATGACAGGACTCTTGGGATAGGGGAATTCCGCGTATAAACACGCTGTTCCAGAAAGATAGGCACACGTTAGCATATGATAAAGGTTGGAGGGTTCGGACTGACTTCAAGCAGTACCAAGTACTTAAACAAAATCCTTTCTGGTGGACACACCAGAGGCATGATGGGAAGCTGTGGAACTTGAACAATTACCGGACTGATGTCATTCAAGCTCTAGGAGGTGTTGAGGGTATTCTTGAGCACACATTATTCAAGGGAACATAGTAAGTCTGCTTTTCATTTGTCCTCAACTAATTATGACCTTTGTTTCATACAGCATATGGTTTTCAGTTGCTCACAGATTTTATTCTTAGCATATCACATCAAATGTGCTAATTATCTCATACTTTACATGAACTCAGTTTCCCGACATGGGAGGGTCTTTTCTGGGAGAAGGCATCTGGTTTTGAGGAGTCTATGAAATATAAGAAGCTCACGAATGCGCAGAGGTCTGGTCTGAACCAGATTCCAAACAGAAGATTCACGCTTTGGTGGTCGCCAACAATTAATCGAGCGAATGTTTATGTGGGTTTCCAAGTGCAGTTGGATTTGACAGGAATATTTATGCATGGAAAGATTCCTACACTTAAGATATCTTTGATTCAGATTTTCCGTGCCCATTTGTGGCAAAAGATCCACGAGAGTGTTGTTATGGATCTTTGCCAAGTATTGGACCAAGAGTTGGACGCTCTGGAGATAGAAACTGTGCAGAAGGAGACAATCCATCCAAGGAAGAGTTATAAGATGAACAGCTCTTGTGCTGATGTTCTTCTTTTTGCTGCCCATAAATGGCCAATGTCTAAGCCTAGCCTGGTTGCTGAGTCAAAGGATATGTTCGACCAGAAAGCAAGTAACAAGTATTGGATAGATGTGCAACTTCGATGGGGAGATTACGACTCCCATGACATTGAGCGTTATACTAGGGCCAAATTCATGGATTATACGACGGACAACATGTCTATCTATCCATCTCCGACAGGTATCTATTACCTTTTCAATTTTGCTTTGTATTGTTAAGCGTTTGCTTTTCTGCAGTACGTCTTATTTTTGACAAAATCTGTGCAGGTGTAATGATTGGACTTGATCTGGCATACAACTTGCATTCTGCCTTTGGTAATTGGTTCCCTGGTTCAAAACCTCTTATCGCTCAGGCAATGAACAAGATTATGAAGGTACTAGAGTTCATATATTTGGTGTCTTTTGCAGGGCCCTTTGTGTTTTAATATGTGACTTATCGTTTAAACTTTAAATATTGCAGTCAAATCCGGCTCTGTACGTGTTGAGAGAGAGGATAAGGAAAGGTTTGCAGTTATACTCATCTGAGCCTACGGAGCCATATTTGTCATCTCAAAACTATGGTGAAATATTTAGCAATCAAATCATATGGTTTGTTGATGATACCAATGTCTATCGTGTCACAATTCACAAGACATTTGAAGGAAATTTAACAACAAAGCCAATCAATGGTGCGATTTTTATTTTCAATCCACGAACTGGGCAGCTATTCTTGAAGGTATTTCTTCCTCTTCCGTACTTTACATTAAGAGCATGCATATTCATTGTGACACAAAACTGCTCTGCTTCTTCTTCTGTTTAAGTCTAATAACATGCGGGGGGATCTTAATTAACTGTATTTTGTTCCTTTATAGGTTATCCATACTAGCGTCTGGGCTGGTCAGAAGCGGCTTGGTCAGCTAGCTAAGTGGAAAACTGCTGAAGAGGTTGCTGCACTTGTGCGGTCTCTCCCTGTTGAAGAACAGCCAAAACAAATTATTGTGACTCGGAAAGGAATGTTGGATCCCCTTGAGGTTCACTTGCTGGATTTCCCCAACATTGTTATCAAGGGAAGTGAACTGCAGCTTCCGTTCCAGGCTTGCCTTAAGATAGAAAAGTTTGGTGATCTCATTTTGAAGGCCACGGAACCACAGATGGTCCTGTTCAATATCTATGATGATTGGTTAAAGAGTATTTCTTCGTATACTGCCTTTTCAAGACTCATTCTGATCCTTCGTGCGCTTCACGTGAATAATGAGAAGGCTAAGATGTTGTTGAAGCCCGACAAGTCTGTTGTCACTGAGCCACATCACATCTGGCCCTCTCTCACTGACGACCAATGGATGAAGGTAACACTTCTGCCACTTCTCAAATACTTTTTTCATTTCTTTTGTTTCTTTCTATGTTATTTTATCTGATAGGATTCCTCTTTACACTACTTAGTCTCTGTATCTGCTGTTTTTACTTGCTCTTGAATTATACTACATAATTGTTATACGTTCTTCTCTTTCCTGATTCACAATAATGTTAAATTCAGGTGGAGGTAGCACTTAGAGATCTTATCCTTTCTGACTACGCAAAGAAGAACAACGTGAATACCTCAGCTCTGACACAATCAGAGATCAGAGATATTATTCTTGGAGCTGAGATTACTCCACCTTCTCAACAGAGGCAACAGATAGCTGAGATTGAGAAACAGGTACTCATAACCGTTACTGTTGTCAGGTTTTAATACAAAACATTCAGAGAGTAGATCTGTGCCTATTGTCCTTTGTAAATCTGTATCCTCTTTACAGGCAAAGGAAGCCAGCCAGCTGACTGCAGTCACAACAAGAACCACAAATGTTCATGGTGATGAGCTCATTGTCACCACTATTAGCCCCTACGAGCAATCTGCATTCGGTTCAAAAACGGATTGGCGTGTGCGTGCAATATCAGCTACTAACCTCTACCTCAGAGTCAATCACATATACGTAAACTCAGATGACATAAAGGTTAGAATCCGGTTCACTCAAACCGCTTTGCCAGTTGAGGAGTGTTTGGCCTTAAACATGATTTCTTGTTGTGTTCACAGGAATCCGGATACACATACATCATGCCAAAGAACATCTTGAAGAAGTTCATATGCATAGCGGATCTTCGTACTCAGATTGCTGGATATTTGTATGGTATCAGTCCACCGGATAATCCCCAAGTGAAGGAGATCCGTTGCGTTGTGATGGTGCCGCAGTGGGGAACTCACCAGGGAGTTCATCTGCCGTCATCTCTTCCTGAGCATGATTTCCTGAATGATCTTGAGCCCCTGGGATGGTTGCACACACAGCCTAACGAGCTCCCTCAACTCTCACCACAGGTATGAGCCATATAGAGACTATACCTTCTTTTCAGCGTGTTAAACCCACCCAATTACTAAATACTAACTGATGTTTGTTTGGTGTGATAGGATGTTGCCTCTCATTCCCGTATTCTGGAGAACAACAAGCAATGGGATGGAGAAAAATGCATCATCCTGACATGCAGTTTCACTCCGGGCTCTTGCTCTCTGACATCGTATAAGTTGACCCAAACCGGATATGAATGGGGGCGTCTCAACAAGGACACAGGCAGCAATCCTCACGGTTACCTTCCCACCCATTATGAGAAGGTTCAGATGCTCTTGAGTGACCGATTCCTCGGGTTTTACATGGTAAGGAACGCACTGTACCACACTAGTTCTGCTTTGTCCTTACTTGATTGAAATGGGATTTTTGACGGTTGCTGTTATTGTTGTGCTAGGTTCCTGAGAACGGACCGTGGAACTACAACTTCATGGGAGTGAAGCACACGGTGAGCATGAACTATGGCGTCAAACTTGGATCCCCGAAAGAGTTCTACCACGAGGAGCATCGGCCCACTCATTTCCTCGAGTTCAGCAACATGGAGGAGGCTGACTTCGCTGAGGGAGATCGCGAGGACACCTTTACTTGACATTCTCCTATATATACTCTCTTTTTTTTTTACCATGTTTTGTAACTTGGTATTTTGCAGTAGAGAGAATCTTGTGAGCTTGTCCTTTGTACTACGCAAATTAGCAACCGAGTTTTACTGTCTTGTGCGTTTTTGAGATAGTATATGTTCCTAACTTTCAGCTTTTTTTGCCAGTAAATCTCATGCCAAATCTTGTGTTGCTGTCTCTATGTTATTGTGCAATCGTTTATAGGTGTGTGTGTCAGGAATGACGCAACTTTCGATTATTTATGCCTTCCATCAGGGGAAAGAACAAACACACGATTTTGAAATCTCGAATGGTTAGGAAGACAGCTTTCAACAAATGGAGATAATTTCATTGTTTCTCAAAACATTTACAGCGGTTTTGTTTATCTATCCCTTTCGTAAATAAAAGATTAGCACTTTAGCATCATATAGCCGAAATTAAACACAAGAAAGAGTGCATATAGACGAAAGAAGCCAAAAGACTTGGAACCGCTTGACACGTCCATAGCTGCGTTCGCCGTGACACCATCTCCTCTAGATAGATGCTGGACCGTACCGACAGGACCAGGTCTCTGCGTTTCGCCGTCACACAACCTGACATTTGAGCCAGATGTAGAACCGAATACATCATCCAAGTCACTGCTCCGGTTCACGCACAAACCTGTATTGTTATACAGCCTCAGCTTTCTCCTCATCCTCCACACCGTCTCTCTCTCGAACGGTACTGGCCCTGTCAGATGGTTATCGTTTAGCCTCAGCTCGCTCAGATGCTTCACGTCCCGAAACTCTAAAGGAATCGACCCGGTCAAGTTGTTGCCCTCCAGATGAAGGACCCGGAGGCTGGTTAAACGAGTCAATGATCCCGGTATTGGCCCCTGGAGATTCATGTTCGAGAGAACCAGGGTCATCAAGTTCTTGAGCCCTTTGAGCGCATTTTCCGGAATTGTTGCTGAGAATTTTGTATTGCCTTTGAGCACCAAAGCTTGAAGAGAGTTTAGGCCTTGGAGAGAAGACGGGAATGGACCTGATAATCGGTTATAGCTCAAATCGAGAAGCACTAGTTGGTTAAGCCGGTTAATCGAGTCGGGGATAGGACCAGTGAGTCGGTTACGGCTAAGATCAATTTTGATCAACGAACCACAGGTCGAGAGTGTGGATGGGACCCGTCCGGTTAATAGATTGTGGTTCAAGTCCAGAACTTTCAGATCCGGGAGAAGAAAACCGGGGATCGAACCAGTCAACCGGTTCCCGCTCAAATCAAGCGATCTTAAACCGAAGAACCGGTTGAACGACAAAGGAATCGAGCCGTTGAGGTTATTTTTATGCAGATCAAGAATTTTCAAACTGGCGAGATTGCCCAATTCGTCAGGGATAGGACCCAAAAACCCATTCTCCCTCAAAACGAGCGTCTGCAAACTCGAACCCAGGCGGCCCAGAAATGACGGTATCCGTTGTGGGGCCCGGCCCAAACAGCGGTAGAAGAACAAAGCTTTGAGGTGTTTAAGCCTCGTGAGTGACTCGGAGACGTAAGAGCGTTCTGGGTCACAAGTCGGGAACGCCGTGTCGTCTGAGAGCGCTCCAAACGACAGAGAAACGACGTGGTAGACGTTATCCTGGTCCGGCATGCATTCGATCCCGTGCCACCGGCCTCGGCACACGTCCGGAATCGCGGCAGCCCAGTCGTTGCCGGTCGCACGCATAATGTCGTAGACTGCGTCTTGCTCGTCGGGCTCCGTGCGCGCGCCGTCGTTGGTCATCGTGAATCCAGTCTGTGGGCCGTCAATCAGTGCCGACGATTCAGAGGTGATCACGGTGAAAGATGTGACCAACAACGGAGATATTATAGACAACACAAGGAACATTTGGCAGTAGAGACCATATTGCGCCATTTTCTTTTTTGGTAAAAATTGCGCCATTTTCTTAGTTGTATGGTTTCTGTAGTTGAGTCTAAGTGTGTGTGTGTGTANGAAAGATGTGACCAACAACGGAGATATTATAGACAACACAAGGAACATTTGGCAGTAGAGACCATATTGCGCCATTTTCTTAGTTGTATGGTTTCTGTAGTTGAGTCTAAGTCTGTGTGTGTGTGTGTGTGTATTTATCAATCTATCTAATATCATAAAACAAAATAAAATTTGGTGGGTCCAAAACGAAAACGTTCATATGTCATTATGAGTTTCACGGGATAACTCGAGGAGCGAAATAAACAAAACAAAATTTATGAATCATTTATTGGTTTCACGAGATATTCCCCTTGTATTGGGCTATAGATCCGACCCGGTTCGTATACGAGTGGGGAATTCTTATTAGCTCATTTCGTTCCTTTTGGGGCCCCGAGCCCATTATCTCGGATGAGTGAAACTGTGAAAGGAATCGTTTCAAAGAGTCTTAACTGGACACATAAAAAAACTAGAGGGTCTTTTTAGCAACTTTTCCTTAAAAAAAAGTTCCACGTGTAGACAAGGGGATTGCCATTTCCATTTTCTCCCGTTTTCCCGATTCCGGCGACTCACTCAACACCTAAAGGCTAAAGCGCAAAGAGAGGAGATTTCGGAATCGGTGAAAATAGAAGAGAATCGGTAATGCGAGAGGAACATAGTCAGAGTCGTCGACGCGGCAGTGGAAATGGAGGACTGAGGTCGCTGATAGAGCCACGTTTCTTGTCACCGTTTGCCTTAAACGACGGTGGCTCGGTTTCTGGAAGGAGATCTTCCTACCTGAAACTTCCTTCTCAGGGCCGTATCAAGCTTTCCGTCGTTAAGCTCGACGGTTCCCTTTT
>OVBG01000009.1:0-12792 GCA_900406475.1 Noccaea goesingensis | reverse complement strand
CTTTTACCTGCTCGTATAATAAGAGAATTTGTAGCTATAACTTATCAATTTGATGGCAAGAGGTAACTTTCTATGCATAGATCGGTGGACACTGGACACATGTGTGGTGGATGTGAAGTGTGATATGGTAAAACCGTAAAAGTAAAACAGACATACCTTTAAAAAAAAAAAGTAAAACAGACATAGTTTTATTGTTTTAATTAAACCTATAACACTGACCATCCTCTTTAATTACAACAAAAAACATAAAACCGATTAAAGCTTTTCGAATTAATTCAACATTTTACATACAGATACAGTACTTGTTCGTCAGCTAAAAAATTTCCAAAATAATTACCTTTCATTTTATGGTTCTTACGTTATTGTTCATGAAAAATGCAGATTAAATATTATATTTATAAAAAAATGAGATGTCAAGTGAATCATAGGGAAAGAGTGAAATCTTATTTTTCTTACAAATTTTCTCCAATTTGCGCAAAAATCACTTTCCCCTATATGTCCATTTTACCACTATACTACTATAGTCACTACTTACTTGATTTATGCATAAAATCAGGCGATTTAAAATGTGTTTTCTTTGTTACCCAACACATTAGAGTGAATATATTTGTGGTCGAAGATGGAGCAAGGAAGAAAATTTTACCCAGTGTAAAACTACCAATATTTCTCTACACTCACATAAGCATTTTTGTCCGTTTTTGCATATGCATAGTGAAAACTGAAAACTACACAAACTAATGTAAAGTTAAACACTTAAACTATTATCATCAAAATATTTCTTAAGATAATGCCTATTCGTGCTCAAAAAAAAAAAAAAAAAAAAGATAATGCCTATTTTGCAAACAAATTCTAAAAGTTGAGAATCAGTTACACGACAACCTTTTTTGTTTATTTGAGTTGTTGAAAATTAAGAATCATCCATTTTAGTTTTAGTATCTGAAATTTCAACTCATAATTTATATNGTATCTGAAATTTCAACTCATAATTTATATATTTGCGTATATTTTGCTCATGTTTTGCTTATTTTTGTACAGTTTTGCCAAGTGTTTTTCTTTCAATTCATAATATGATCATGCACACCACTTTGTGAAGGGAGCAAGACGTGTATCATACACAACTATCGTCTTAAATTCTTCAGGTTCAAAGAAAACAAAAACAAAAAGAAAGGTAAAAGTAAAACTTCCCTTTAAGCTGTGGAGTATTATCATAACCTTGAAATGCAAAGCTTTGAATGTGTAGAAAATGATTAGATTCTTTTGAATTATCCATCATATGTTGTCCTTTATTTGTTTTCGGTTCACACTATCTGGTATACTTCATTCGCGTCCCAAGGTACTGTAATAAACGGAAGTTGTATAAGTTAATTACTAGTAGTTCTTAAGGATTATGTGTGATGAAG
Source organism: Noccaea goesingensis (assembly GCA_900406475.1). NCBI lineage: Eukaryota > Viridiplantae > Streptophyta > Magnoliopsida > Brassicales > Brassicaceae > Noccaea > Noccaea goesingensis. The sequence goes on along the minus strand of OVBG01000009.1, from coordinate 11,392 downwards.
ATAATTAATCATGTATCTATGAAAGAAAACAAAAATTTGTGCCTTTATTCTCATTCATTCTTCTTTTCAAAGCATTATAAAATACAGATTCCCTTTGAGCACAATTAGAAAGCAAATTGAAGAAGAAAGAAAGTTTTTGAAAGAACAAAAAAAGTTCAGTCGAAAAAACCAATTGGCAAAAAAAGAAGAAGAGAATATACATATATACTAGATAATCGTACGTTTTTTTATATATCAAATATCACGTTATCTTATAAAACCACTATTTCATAAAAATGAAGAATGGTATTTCAAAAAAGAAAACGAAATTACAAAACCAAACCGGGTGAATTTAGTATCCTAAATTTTTTTGTTTTTGATAATTATATTGCAAAGCTCCCATTTTTTAAGTTTGCCATAAGCCCTGGATAACCTTCGCACGACGACACTGCTTGCCGTGGAGGTCCCCTGATCGTCAGTCCGGGTTCATGCTTGTCGGACGGATACTGAAGCATACCCCGTAAACAAACTTTGTCGGTTGCTCTTCGATTTTTCGTTGAGTTTCCTCAGGTGTTTCCCATTTCACATTTTGCTTGAAAAGTGAGTGTGAGAAAAGTTAGAGAGCAGCTAGATATAGAAAGAGCAAGTTACATAATATGGTTGGTTGGTTGGTTGGATATATCATATATGTCAAAATCGACATAGTAAATAATAAATTGTGGAAATATATAATTATTTAGAATAAAACTAATAAAATACGAAAAATGTTAGAAAACAGGAAAAGAGAAAAAATAATACCTCAAACTCTAATTCATCACATTTTCTATAACCGCACATCAAACTTTAGCATTTGGGTTGAGTTACCTACTTTACAAATGAAATAACTCAAAATATTGAATCAAACATAACTCATTATAACTCAAATTTAAAATATGAAATTGGTGATTCTTAACATTTTTGAGTTATCAAATGCATGATTAGACATTTAAGTCAAACTAAATCAATAGTAACTGGTGTCACCAATTAGTGTTTCAAATTATGGATTTACATTTTTTTTGTTCCATTTTTGCTTAGATTTTGCTTATGTTTTTCTTATATTTGTTCGTATATTATCATTATCAGTTCGTGATAGAACTTAATGATTATTATGATTATATTATCACGAACTTATAATATAACCAAGATAGTAGTGTCATACCCAGTTGAAGTCTTTTTTTTTTTTTGTTAAAATCCAGTTGAAGTCTTTTTGTTCAGTTTGTTGTATATTTCCCACTGATCTTTGACGTCCATTTTATAGAGAAAGAACCTCTGAATTGTGTGATCTAAGCCTACTTATCCTCCTTATCATTTTGTTGGCTTTATCAACCTGCGCTTCAGTTCAGTTTCATTGCTTCTTATGGAAATTTACCATTTTATTGTGATCTAAGCCTACTTATACAATATATATGTTGATCGTCATACCATCACTTGCATGTAGTGATCTAAGCCTACTACAATATTTTAACATTTTGTTTCAAAATATTCTAAAGTTTTGATACTTAACTTCATTAGGTATTACTGTTTGAGAATGTAGTAAGCCATAATGTGAGAATCATATGCGAATGGCACAATTGTTGTCAAACCCGAACCAGGTTCGAAACTCGAGCTTGCTTCATAGCTTCTTTCTCTAGCGGTCTTAGAAGCTCAATCAACTTAACCCAACAGGCTTGTTCTAGGGATATAATAAATCCTTTTGATTTTCAATTTTTTTCTCATTTTCGAGCTACTAATAGCCAAAAGGTACTGAGTAGTGAGTTGGCCTACAAAGGGGAATAAGAGTTTAATATATTTTCTTTTCATAGGAGTAGTTAAGAAGTCTGAGAGACTGAGACATGCTTTCGTGTTATATACATTTCTGAGGGATCGAGCCGAAGAAACAAGTAAATGGCTCGTCTTCATTGCATAATTTGCATTGAACATTTTTAACATGGTACGTACATCTATCTATACCAAAAACTTAACTTCCCATTTTTGCCTGCATACTAAAAAAAAAAAAGCAATAAATTCAATTAAAGACCGTGGTCTCCGTCTGTTTGTCTCGCCTAAGATCTCTACGAAAATCTCTACCAAACGGCCAACAAGTACTGAACACTCAACAGTGAACACTCACAAGTCACAAGTCACAAGCATAAATGGCAAACCACCGAGAAAAGAGCAAAAGAGCAAAAAAGCGCAAGTATGGGCAATAGATCATGTAAGAGCCAAAGAACCGCAGAATATATTATATAACCCAAGAGCCTAGAGTTGCTTCATCCCTTGTCCCCAGGGCCGTGCCTAAAGAGTAATGAAAAAAACATTTGCAACAGGCCCCCAATATATATAAAGTATTAGGGGCTCATTTTTCCAAAATATGCGGTATCATAGTGGTTTCGTGGGTCCGTAAACATTGTGACCAACCCACGTTCGGGTTCACAAATGAGTTTGTTTTGTTTTTTTTCTCCTTCTGAATTAGGATTATATAGAAAAGAATATCAGAATTACTAAATCGAAAATGAAACTTGTTGAATCCCAAATTTAAAAGAAAACAATTTTTATGTTTACAAAAAAAAGAAATAAAAAATTCGACAATACCATCTTTTTTGGTATCTTCTCTTCTTCTCTTTGCTGATGAGTTTCTTCCTCTATGCTCTTCACCTAATCATTTTTTTCTAGATTATGAGATTTTGGTGAAAGAGTTTATTGAAACAGAAGGTAAAAAAAATTATGTCTTAAGTTTTTAGTTCATGGTTTTGTTTTGGATATTTGTTGTTTTTAAATTATTTATAAAAAATTATACTACAAAAGACCCCCATTGTTTAAATCTGCCTCAAGCCCCCCTACACCTTTGCACGGCACTGCTTGCCCATTCTAGCTACAAAGAAGGGCACTCTTAGCTTTCTTTGCTTGACTTAGCTATATTATTATTTTTTAAGTCTATATTAGCAATTAATTGTTTAGGCTGCATAGATTGATCCGAATTCTAGGTCTGGCTAAACCTACGCGAGCCAGGCGATTCAAAGATTTTGGGGAACATAGTAATGAAACCAGATAGATGAAGGATGCCCTAGTTACTCTTGCTGATCGCACGAGAAGAGAAATTGCAAAAGGAGGTACGGTCGCATTCAACATGCTTTGCTTACTGTAACTATAAATTTGTTTTTTGGTCAAAAAAAAAAAAAACTATAAATTTGTTGTTTTTTTTTTTTTTGGCACAAACATCAATTCATTCAACCGAAAAGATTACAACAGTCAATAGACCACATAAGACTTTTAACCAAATAAATTTGTTGTTTTAAAACGAATTGCTTACTTATACCAAGACAATGGAAATAACACCTTTGATATTTATTAGCTTATAGATATGAAATATTATCACATTTTTTTTCAATACTGATCAATGCCATGGGTAACATACTTCTTGACCCGTTAATCTACATGGCCCACTAGGTCTTATACTCCAAATACACGGACGATCTTCACATGTATTTCTATCTCTCACAGCTACAAGAATATCAAACCATTTAGACTGATTTCCCCATTCAAAGTGACAAAAAAACAAAGTTGTGACCAAAAAGTCGATAGGTTCTCTAAATCCATAGTGTTGATGATAGGCTAAAGACTGTGGTCCCAGATCCTTATCCTTAGATTTGCAGTGTAGCCCTAGTTGAACATTTGGACCGATATCATTGATGATGTCAGTTTGTATATGCACAGTTGCCTCACAAAGACCACCAAAGAGAAAAACCATGAACAAAACAACACGAAACATCATGTGACACAGATAACAAAAATTTGATAGTATGAAATTAAGTCTTATTATCCCTATATTTATACTAATAATTCTGTTTGTGAACGATTAAGACGATCACTGATAGGTAAAGTATTCCATACAAAATATTTCCGGTCAAAGTCGTTATTATTTGGAAACGGTAGGCATTTTTTTTTCCCTAAAAAATAGAACGTATATGCGGAAAGAAAAGATTTATACTAATAATTCTGTTTGTGAACGATTAAGACAATCACTGATAGGTAAAATAGTCCTCTCTCATAGACGGTAAGTATTGTATTGAGTTTTACAAAATCTTTTCTTTCCGCATATACGTTAACGACTTTGACCGGAAATATTTTGTATGGAAATTTTAATAAATATTTTGTATGGAAAATTTTACATTACATTTGACTAAAAAAAACTTGAACAAGAAAAAGGAAGGACTTGCTAAAAAAAACACTTGGATACATGTTGGGAAAAAAACATTACACACGCGAGAGAAAGAGAGAAAAGGACAAACAAAAAAAGCTTTGCGAGTAAAATTTAATTGGGCCCAGTGGGAAACTAGTAGAGAGAAAGAGCAGTAAATCCTAGATGCTCGCAGAGATGAAAGCCGATTAATCTATCTATTAGAGTGTGACATAATAATCAGAACCGGTTACACAAAACCATGTGATGATTCTTGGTTAGAATAATGTAAACCGGATGTCATCTCTCTGTAACCGGTTCTGATTATGTCAGACTCAAATACCATCAGATGGAGATGACCAATAGCGGAGCTGTGAATACAAAGATTTCTGATCCGCTTTGAAGCTGACGGAGCGCCGCAGACCATGAGGAAGTGGAGGAATCACAGACGAAAATGAGACTCGTATTCAATGGGGGGGAAACCTCCCGAGTCACAGGTAAATCTGATCCATCCTCAGGATTAGCAAATTGAGATTTGGGTGGCGTTTTGAAAACAGTAGCTTCACTATGTTATACATGCACCCACACGGCCACACCATACACCCCCAGCAAATACAGAAGCCAGCTGAAAATCACAAATTATATAGCATATGGCAAAGGTTAGCTTTAGATCATATACTGATGTATTAGCCAAATAGTAAAGCAACTTTGTTGATGATGATAATGATGTGAATTTAAAAAATTTGCGATATACACCAGCATTGAATCAGACACTTTCCCGTTTATTTCATAGTGGTTAAAGACAACGTATAGAGACCACAAAATGGAATAGGTGAGGCTCTCTGATCAAATAAAGACTTAAAAGAAACCTCTAGGTTATGTCGCAAGAGTTTGGAACGTGACTGCAAGAACTGCCCAAGACATGACACCACATCTGCAATTAGTAAAAACCTTGATGTCAAAGTTGTAGCCAATTCGAGGGTACAACTCCATGCCCTGCAAAGCACGACGCAAAGAGTACAAAGAGAATAAGACATGACAGCTACAGCCAAAAAGCTTCAGGTTGAACAAATTCACATAACAAAGCCCAGGTCGCTACTCCTCCTCCTGATTCAAACCGTAAATTCAATACATCAAGCAAATATATCGAAACAGATTTGACCATCAACAAACAAAGCTGATTTAAAAATGATAACGTACAACATTCTCTCTTTGATTCGCAAATTAAGAATCATTTTGGGCCTTAAATAATGTTGGAATATCCAAAAGCACCATTGTTAATTGTCACTAACAAACCTTGCATTCTGAAAGAACCTATCACATAATTTCCCCCAAATTCTAAAATCCTTTCCGAAAATATTTGACCCAACATGAATTTAAACACATGGAACAGGTAGAAGAAATCGAAGTATCGAACTCATCAAACAGGAATCAGAAACAAAGAGAACGAGCTGAGTACATAACGACTGAAGTATCGAACTCACAAACAAATCAATATTTGAGCAGGAAAATTGGGATACTTGACTACTGAGTACTGACGGACGAAATCGAGCTGGGTACTTAACGATCGGAGGTAGTTCGAGTTGCTCTCATCGCCAAAGTCAAATCCAAACAGCTACACACATTATATCATAAGAGAAAATATTGAAAAGGACAAAAAACAAAACTAGACACCGATCGAGATCAACTTACCGTAGTATCTCGATCAATATCCGATGCAGCGATATCGATTTGGTCAAAGATCTGGCTCCACTCGATCAAGCTTGATTTTTCTTTTTCTTTGGATTAAACGGTAAAATTAAATGATATGTTTATGCTTTTAACATCATTTACAATCCCATTAATTGATACTACTAATTGGTAAGCATTAATGTAACATCATTTGCAAATAAATGATGTAATTATTCATGTTTTTAGTCATTTGGAACAAGTTATGCTTAGTTTCCTGGTTGATTATTAAGTTAAGTCCATTTTAAAGTTAACACCATTTTTAAGAATGATGTGATACCAAGGAAACCAACCAATGTGCATATATTAATTATATCATACTTGAAGTTGATAACTATATACTGTAGTATATATAAACGAAAAGCGAGCTCTGGATTGAGCATTTTATTTTAAAAATTTACAAAGGAGATCAACGTCTTACCAATCATAGCCAAATTAATCTGGGTTGACAATTCTGTAAGTACATAATATTATTATATATTTTTAACCTGTCTTGAAATATTTGCATAATAATGTTTTAAAGCGCTTTTAAAAAAAGTTTTCGCAAACATCATCTGTAATTTTTAGAACCCGACACGTGTCGACGCGTGGGTAAGTGAGAGTTAAACAAAAAGAAAAAAATTAAAAAATCGGTCATTTTCTCTCTCCGGCGATACGAAAGGCGATTTGCGTGGTTCCCGATTCGATTCCGTCGATCGGACTCCCTCCGGCCTCCAATCGAAAAAGATGGTGTCTCTGTCTCTCTCTATCTCTGTCTCTCCCTGGCGAAGAAGACATGCTCGATGCGCACGATATTGAGTCAGGGGAGGATGATTTCTACAGTGGTGGAACCGATATTTACAACGACAGCGATGATGGTGAACCTGATTACGGGTTTGTTGAGGAGGATGCCGACGATTCCGCCATGATCGCCTCGCATCGCACTCAGGTGGGCTTTTGGTTTTAATTTTGGCTCTGCTTGTTGATTGCTTGTTTACTAGTTGCCGTTGGGTGTTAGAGCTATTGCTTTTAGAATTTGTGCATGTCTTGATTACTTGGTTGCTGGGAAATGTTTGGCTGCAGAAACAAGAAAGAAATCCGGAGTTACAAGGTGATTACAGAAACTTTGGGAGTGGAATATGTTTGTCAAGGCGATTTGGAGAGGATCAGAGAGAATATCAGCCATTTGATCATGTGGAGAGATGTAGCGAAATCGACGCTCTGGTTCGGTTTTGGATGTATATGTTTCCTATCTTCTTGCTTTGCTAAAGGATTTCACTTTAGGTACCATTGGTTCATTTCACTAGCAAGATGGTATATCCTTTCTAGTTTCATTCAATCATTTATCACATTCATAGATTCATAATGAAACTTTGTGCGTGTGTTTGAAGTGTTTTCTCAGCGATCTCCCATGTTGGACTTTTGTTTCTTGGTGTATCGTTTTTGTCAAACACTCTACGCCAAAGGTAAAACTCTGTTAGGTTCTGGTACATTACATACAAAATACCAGATTGTTATTTGTAATTGAAGTTTTGATCCAGTTGTTGTTTACCTCTTCAAGGTTAACCGAAGAAGCAGTGCGGAGAGAGCTTAAAACTTTAGAGATTCTGTTTGTGACAGATGTTTATCAAGCCACTGCAAAAGCCGCAGGTAAAAACATACACACAAAACTGTATATCCTATCTTTTTTCTTACTTCGAAACCGTTAGAGATTCTGTTTTAAGGAGCTGACTTTGGATGTTTGAGCAATATTGGTTTCACTGATTACATCTTCTCTCTGATATTCCCTTCAAGCATAATATTTTTTTTTCTTAAAAACCAATTAAGAGTTTTACCAATGGAAGATCAAAAATTTAAGATCTATGACAAAGTTTTTTAACAATGAATGATAGAAAATATATATTAAAAAATTTGTTAAAAACCCTTAATATGGTTTTACCGATGGAGGTGCCCTGAGAATTTGTCTCCAACTTTTATTATATTGTATGTAGGACCGCTTACATTAACGTAAAAGCAAATGATACTTGTCAGCTTCTTTGTTAAACCAAGCCTCAAATTGGTGCGAAAAGAAGAGAGATGATTTTATGTTCCACCTACTAAGAACGTGATTTCTTGTTTATAATTGGGACTCTATAATGTGTACAGAATATAGTTTGATATTATTTAACACTAATAAGGCTGAAAACGTTAAAGTCTAGAGAAACTGTAACTGTAAATTATAGACAAACTTTCTTAGATAGGAAAGTTTTAGTAGGCTCTAGGACAATAGATAAGGTGGTTTGTTTGTTATACCCAGCTCGTGATAGCTTTTGGAGATGGTACAGATCAGTTTTCTAAGTAATGAGATAATATAAACTCTCTCATTTCTCTTGCTCGTTATAATAGCTTACGGAAGCTACTGTATTAGTCGTTAACAAACTCTCTCATTTCTCTCATTCTCTGCTAACATGAACCCAAATTTGTTGCCCATAATTGCTGCAGTCGTTCTTCAGGTTGGCTTGTCCATCATGTCCATAATCGCCAAATACGCTCTTGATTCTGGGCTGAGTCCTAGGATCTTCGTGGCCGAGCGACTGGCCATTGCCTCTTTGATTATAACACCTCTTGCTCTCATATTTGAAAGGTAAACTCAAATTTAGTTTGCATCCCTTTATGTTTCGTTTTCTCTTTGCTTTGGTATATCTTTAATTGTTTGAGATTTATAGGAATACAAGACCTCCTATGAGCGTCAAAGTTTTCGCTCAGATCCTTACCATGAGCATGTTTGAGTAAGTAAATAATCTTTTGTACCAATCGTCTTCCCCCATTAATCGTAATTAATTATCTTACATTAAGCTTTTGTACGTACAGGCCACTTCTGGAGCAAAACCTGTATTATACAGGAATGCAATTCACTACGCCAACTTTCACTTCTGGGATGTTTAACTTACTCCCAGCCATAACATTTGCGATGGCCTGCGTATTCAGGTAACTTTGTAATTTAGGTGAAACCCTTTGGAATAATCAAACGAGTTTGTTCATTCATTTAGTGTGGTAACTTTGGAATGTAGGTGAAACCCTTGGGAATAATCAAACGAGTTTGTTCAATTCATTTAGTGTGGTAACTTTGTAATTAATATGTTCTGTATGTTTTCTTCGTTTTGCAAGGTTGGAGAAAGTGGCTATTCACAGTAACCGTGGAAGAGCGAAGGTGCTTGGAACGTGTGTGGCGGTTGGTGGAGCAATGATCATGACATTTTGGAGAGGTCATGCAATTCCGTTACCCTGGACTAGCGAGCACTTTGAAAAGATCCACACCTATGAAAAATTTGCCAAAAACTACGTCAAAGGAGGGTTGATGCTTTTGTCCAGCTGCCTAAGTTGGTCTTTCTACATGATGATTCAGGTAAAGTCCCTAATATCTTTTCTTAAATGTTTTTTCAAACCCTAAACCCTAAACATTTTGGCTTCATGTTTCTTGCAGGCCAAGGTAGTAGCGCCATACCCGGCGAAGCTGTCCCTGACGGCTCTCATCTGCATCATGGGGACGATTGGATCTACCGTCACGGCTGTGATATGGGAGAGAAACACTCCCAAAGCCTGGAAAATCCGTCCTGACGTAGCAATGTTGGCATCGCTATACGGGGTAAGTTGCTTTGAATCCGGAGAATTCTTTTGATACTTCACTCTTTTTCATATTTTCAGTTTCCTCATACTTTGACTTTTGGAATGACTCTTCAAAAGAGAATGAAAATTGACTTGGTCTAGTTTAATTTGTTATACATTTTTCACTGATTATTGACCTTCATTCTGTAGGGATGTTTCTCAGCAGCAACCGTTTACCTTGTTAGTTGGATGGTAAAGAAGAAGGGGCCAGTTTTCGTAAGCATTTTCAATCCGCTGAACTTGATTGCCACTGCAGTCATCAGTTCAGTTGTTCTCTCCGAGCAACTGTTTGTCGGGAGGTAAGCTATAGTTGGAGTATCAATATTTTATTACGGTCCTAGTCATGTCATATTTATTTGCTTCTAAATTCATGAATAGGATCATTGGTTCCTTCGTCATCATCCTCGGCATCTCATTTGTCCTTTGGGGAAAAATGGGAGAGCAATCGCCACCGCCACCACCACCACCACCGCAGCCCGAGGCAACAACTCAAGTGTGAGTTTAGAATTGAGTTTGGCCGTAAGTTACTTTATTAGTAAGTATGTGTGCTTGTACCAAAATGTGTGTTGTAAAAGTCGTGACTCTAGGTTGGGTAGTTTTCTCTCAATTTCAAAAGTCACAATGTTTAATTAAGTATTGTCCAAACTATATAAGTGTGCTTGTGTTGTCTTAATAAAATTAACAAGTTTGAATCTTGCTCTGTTTTCCTTTTCTTGCCGAAGTAGAACAAATTTGATTACAATCCTAAAATGTTCTCTTTCTCTTGCTTGTTGTGTAGTTAGACAATTCGTGTTTGGGCGAATTTTAATCGTTTTCAACATCAATTAGTCCTTGAAGATCTTGCCTTCGGAAAAATTTAGTGGCTAAAAAGAAGGGATTTGCTAGTTTCTTGGTCGCTACGGTGACACGCGCGGTAGATCCTAGTTGGTATCTTTAGTGCTAAAGATGTGATTTCTCGTTTATGTATATTCTCCAGGACGTATACTTTTATTGGCCGCATCAAATTCTTGATTAATGTGAGAATCATATGTACAGAGCATATTTGGCATCTAATTCCTTGATTAATGTGTGAATCATATGTACAGAGCATACTGGCATCAAACTCAAACCAATTATCTTACATAACCAAGAACTGGTCGACATCAACCAGCTCAGCTGTAAGTTGTAACCCAATCGGTCCGCATGAAACCCTCGTTCGTATTAACCAGCCGGTTTTCATCTCATGTTTCTAGATAAGTTGGTAATCTTGAGCATTGACCGAGTTAAAACCCAATATGCTTGTTCTAGTGTTAATGTAAAACTTAGAAACCTTACCTTAAATCTTTTCATCAAGGAGCAAAATTTAAGAAGGAAATATCTCTGGAAATATTACAATTTATTGTGATATAAAGCCTACTAACATTTATGTTGATCAGCATATCACATGAATGTAAGCCTCCTACAATATTTTAATTTGTTTCACAAAATTCTAAAGGTCTGATGTTTTCATTAAGTGTTACTGTTTGGTGCGTCAGAGTAAAGGAGTGGGAAACTGTATAGTAAGTCACAATGTGAGAATGAAATGCAAAGAGCATGATTGGCATTAAACCCGAACCTTGATAAATCTTGTCGATTTTCAAGCTTGACATTTTCGAGCTACTACAGCCAAAGGTACTGAGTAGAGACTAGAGCCTATAGAGGTGAAAAAGAGTAATCTATATTCTTTTTAAACCCAAAAAGAGGATGAGTGTGGTATTGAATATGATCAATCTCATATTTCCGTAACTCAATTTTCCCCACTGTTTCCTATTATCTTATCCTATAAAAGCTAAAGGAACAAAAAAACAAAAAATCAACTCTTAAGAACAGGTAACGAAGGAGACAGAG
>OVBG01000008.1:0-13108 GCA_900406475.1 Noccaea goesingensis | reverse complement strand
AAGGAAGAAGAAAGCAGTACATATTAATCCCTCCTTATGACGTTTGATTCACAAGTTTGTTATTGTAATTGGTTCGTTTAGTGCAATGAATAATTATATTATTGTAGTTTGTTATTGTTAACAGTTAATGATTCCAAACACTTTAGTCATAACCAAAATTATTCATTAGACTAAAATAACTACAATATTATGGTCATAAGCAAGATTCACAAACTTGTAAATGATTCCAAAACACTGGTCATTAGCAGGGACCTAAGTGAGAGTAGGATAANGGTCATTAGCAGGGACCTAAGTGAGAGTAGGATAAAAAAATATGACTAAAGTGGACTAAAAATAAAATAATTATGTAAGTTTTGGAACTTCTTGACACATGTGGACTAAAAATAAAACCAATTTTGTAGAAACTAAGATAATATGACTCAACACTACTAAAACAAACCACGACACTATTAGTCATAAGCAAGATTCACAAGTTTGATTAACAAACTACAATAACAACATTATTAACTGCACAAAAATTGCCCATGTGGTGTTTATATCAAAAGAGTAGTAGTGAAAGTAGTGTTTATATCAAAAGAGTAGTGTGCATTATCAACATAATTAGAAAACAATATTTTGAACAATGAAACTTTCACTTTTTCATTCATCACTCATATTTTTTTGTAAACAACACAAAAACGGATAAGCTATTGATATTCTGATATTTTTTTTCCGGTTGCCGTTTTTGGGTTTTTTTCTGATGCCTTTCTGGTACTCATTTTTCCAGGTTGTCTTAAGGTTGAGTCTGTGTCTCGTGATATGGAGGAAGGGGAAGGAGATGAGAATGGCTTTGTTTTACAAAATTGGTTTTTGTTGTCTTTGAAAATAAAATTGGTTTAAAAAATTGGTTTTGAGTTTGGTTTTGTTGTCTTTCCTTTTTCTTTGTCTTTCCTTTGTTCATCTTAAGAATAAACAACAAATGAAGAAGCAATTTCAATTTTTAATAGTCTAATTTCCAATTTTCTTATTTTCAACTAGATAAAATAAATTAAAAACATTATTTCCAATTGTCCAATTTCACAAAAGTCTAATCTCCAATTTTCTAATTTTATTAGCTTTTTGTCAATTCAGAAAATAAAAAGAAGACCATATATGTGTCTATTAGTAGATTTAAACACATGTCTTTTTTTTTAATTTAGAAGGAAAAAAAATGTCAATTATAATTTAAAAGGTAAATTTAATTCAAAAATGTAAATTTGAAAATCATTTTTCAAGGTTTAACATATAGATATATATGAGTAGCCAAATAATAAAATATAAACATAATTCTAAAAAGTAAAACATGAAAAAAAGTTAATTGGAAACAAACAAACAAAAAAAATGAACAGAGAGAACCACCTTATGGGTAATTTTTTCATAATTTCTGTAAGGTTTCCTAACTTTCCTAATCTACTTTTATATAAGTGGCGTTACTTTCATCGAATGGCCTCGTTTCCGGAGTAAAGATATCCTTCAAAAACAAAGATAGATGGTTGATGGGTATATACTTTTGAGGCTGAGTATGGATTCCTATCTCGTAGTTCACTCCTATGACAGAAGACGAAGACGGCCTTAGCTGAAAAAACTCTTTATTGTCTTGCACCCCAAAAAAAAAATCATGACCGTCCCAAATTCTTAACCTTTTTACGATTCTCCACTTGTTAGCTCTCAAGTCGTACTCATGAATAACAGTAACATTCTTGACAGCCTCTGTCAAAACTAGAAACTTACCGTCGTAAGCAGCCACTTTCCAGGACATGATCCTCTTTTGATCATTCAGAATCCGTCTCACGAGTACCCACTCGGTGTTGTTGTTCAGAGCATAAACGCAAATAACTTCCTCTGTCGCCGCTAACAGAGTTAGTCCGGTATCAGCAGGGGCGGCCCAAAACAATGATTTCGAGTAGGGTAATTTGGTTTGAAGCAGCTGTGCCTTCTCATTCACGGTATTGAATGTTACGATGCTTCCGTCGTTTCTTAACCAGAAAAGAACTTGGTCCAAGTAAACAGGTCTCGTACCCTTCACCAGCTCGCTTGAGTGGCAAGTAATGCTTGTTTTCGATAATCTCCATAACGAATCTTCTCTGCTAACCTCGAACTGATACATAGTTTTTGCCTCCTCCTCCTCNCTCGCTTGAGTGGCAAGTAATGCTTGTTTTCGATAATCTCCAGAACGAATCTTCTCTGCTAACCTCGAACTGATACATAGTTTTTGCCTCCTCCTCCTCCACCTCGATTAAGCATACGATTTTGAATTTCTGCGTGCTTGGATTGATCTCATCCACCGCAAACCCTACCCGCGCAGGATCAACAACTCCACGGCTAAACAACTTAGCCAAAAGCCTTGAGCAAGTATAGTTCACGAGTTGATACTTCCTTGTGAGAGGGTTTACGACGACGAGTTTCTCAACGAAGAGTAGAAGAAGGCCGGAGCAGCAACCCATAATATGAAACTTCGGTGGCAGCTTAAAGTTGCCGAGGGAAAGGTTGTGATTGGAGATGGGAAACAGAATCGATTTGTATTCCTTATCAAAATAAGGGTCCTCGGACATATGCCCCCGGAGATATTTATTCGTACACCGCATTATTGCCATATCTCTGCGGTCCAACCTGAAGAGAATCTCACTGAGAAGAAGCGAAGGTAGCTTGTCCATTGACGGAAAAGACAGCGATTAGAGAGTCAGGGATTTCTCTGCGAGTCACTAGCTAGGGCTTTCGTGAATTTTTTTTTTTTTTGTTTCCCAAACATATGTCTACATATATAATCAGATTCTTCAACGAAATATAGTTTGCAAAAGGCAATGAGAAAAGGAAAATTAACAAAACCCAAGGCGACAATATCATAAGAAAATTAAAAGACGAAAAAAGCCCTAGTCGTCTCTATTACCAAGAAGATCTGGGTTCTTGGGGACACGTGGCAGCTCCTGATTGGAGGATAGTTTTTTTGGCCAAAGGAAAAAAGACACGCGCAAGAACGCGTGTTAAACTCATTCTGTCTCTTTCCCTCTTCTCTCTCGACTCCTTCCATCTGTCTGAGGCGATTTCGATTGCGATTTGAGACGAACGAGATGAGATACAGATTTCAGACCATAATCACTCCAGATTTCGGTGGATCTTCCGATTTCATCATCTCCTGAAGATTATAGGCGTGTCCTTAGGAGGTGGATCTTCCGATTTTATCATCTCCTGAAGATAATCGGCGAATTTGGTTGAGAAATCCAGCCAGTTTGATTCAAGGATTGTTCAAACGCTCTCGGCGTAAGCTGAGGTGGCTATGAAGGAGAGAGAGGCGGAGGAGGAGGAGGAAGATGGGTCGGAGTTTAGGAGACAGACTAGAAGAACGACGGTGAACATACATATCGAGACTGGTGTGAGGATTCCGATGAGTTCGATCATGTTCTCTTGCTAAGGTAAAGAAGCTGCTCATATTCTTCTCCAGCATCAACGCCTTTTGAATGCATTTGGTCTGTCTCTGATTGCTAATTTGACAGTCCTCTTCTTTGAATTTCTCATGGTTTCAGTTCCAGAAGATAAAAGATGCGATCCCACTGTACATTACCGATTTCGATTTACTCAACTTTGTAGATTCAAGCTTACTGTTACAAGAACCAAATACATAATCAAATTGAGCTTTCTTGATGGTGATTGCTTAATGCTACGATTCGTTTTCCTTATAAGTTTTTTGTGTATTCAACTTTGCTTTTGTAGATATGATGATGAAACATTCGATGGGGTGCTATTGGCTTATGATCTTACTGTGGGAACCAAACAAGCTAAAATCCAAAACACAAATAGGACTGAGTTGGCGTCAACTGATATTGCTAGACATGCTTTATCTGCGCTGGAAGAAAGTTCTATAAGGTCTCATTGAACGAGTTAGATCTTTTTTGCATCCTATCTATCTTTTGTAAAGTTAAGAACCAACTATAGTTCCTGATACAAAGTTGTAACACGTACAGGAAGGTGTATCTCATCGTNGTTAGATCTTTTTTGCATCCTATCTATCTTTTGTAAAGTTAACAACCAACTATAGTTCCTGATACAAAGTTGTAACACGTACAGGAAGGTGTATCTCATCGGAAGACGAGGTCCAGTTCAAGCAGCATTGACTGCTAAAGAGCTTCGAGAAATCCTCGGTATATTACAGATTTAAATCATATGTTGAGCTTTTGATTTATTTTTTGATCAAATCCCACAAAAAATGTTGAAGAGTAATAATATAAGAACAACTTGTGTGATACTTGATCAAGCGTTGAGTAGCAAAAAAATATTTCTATGCCTTAATTTGTTTGTTTTTTACCTTCTCAGGTTTTTGTGAGATAATACCATACCATATTGTCTCTGTACAAGTCGGTTCCAATCACCGGCTTACCCTTTGATCACAAGAAAGGTAGTAATATTGTGAAGTGTTGTGTGATTAATGTCTTATGAGGGAAAAACGTTTTTGAGTTATTCTGATTTGTGTATGCTGCAATTGCATGTTTCAGGTATTGTCCCGAATGTAAGAGGTCGAGTGGTTAGTGACACTTCAGGAGGCATGTCACAGACTGAACCTGGCTTATACGTATGTGGATGGCTCAAAAGATGACAAGTAGGCATAATTGCCACAAAACACAAATAGGAAGCAAACAACCAGGACCTACTCCTTACTTTGGCGTTAAATTAAACAAAAAACTACTTCTGTTTGATCCAAAACCCAATAGTCTCGTAGNATAATTGCCACAAAACACAAATAGGAAGCAAACAACCAGGACTTACTCCTTACTTTGGCGTTAAATTAAACAAAAAACTACTTCTGTTTGATCCAAAACCCAATAGTCTCGTAGTCGTAGGTATAAGATGATCGAATCTATGTATCAGTTACTCTTGCTCTGTAGTTTCTTGCTAGTGATCTAATAATGTGTTTTGGTTAAATTTGTGGGTGTGTTTTGCAGAAGGGAAAATTCTGAAGGTTTCTCTAGAGTCGATACATGTTGTTGTTCTTGGTTTTTCTGCTGCAGTCATAACGGATGTTGATATCCGTGAAGAATTCAAGTACAAAATGGTATTTCTATGAATGATATATCATTATAGTCTTGATTCTTGAATGTACTTTATGATTCCTTTGTCATTAGACTAATATCCTATTGTTCCGTTCCATTTTTTATCTTAATGTTTTATGGATTAAAAAAAAAATCAAATTAAAATTTTTCTTTTATTAAGAACCCTTAATGGGGTTCCACCATTGATCATGGTCTAATCCATTTAGGAATCACGTCTTTGGTGTTTCATGCATGTTTGGTGTTATAGTTTTTAGTTTCTGTTCTTTTTCCTATTTCCTTTTATACGTTTGGGATTCCTATTGGCTATATAAGGAAACTCAAGTTTTCCATAAAAGGTTTGCGTTACTCTTGAATCTATTGTCTTGTTCTCGATTTCTCAAATCGTCTTTGACAAAACCCGAGTCATCCTGTGATCTCTTCTTCAATAAGTTATCTCTTTCGTTTTAAAGCATCCGCCACTCCATTAAATTACTTGGTCTTCAAATCTCTTATTCTAGGTGATGGAGCTGAATGATGAAGATGAGCCTACAGGAAAGGTGGAATCCCTCTGGGGAAAATTTGATTTCAAATCCTTTGGAGATCGCGTTCGCAGGCGTAAACCCGTGAGGAAACGACCTCAATTTACTGCGGACGACGTTGTTTTTCAGCCGAAGACTAAGAAGACTAAGGCCTTTTATGATGAAGTGTTTAGCACAATTCAAGAAGAATTGGGTGGGCAGCCCCTGACAGTGGTTAGTGGTGCAGTCGACGAGATTTTGAGGATTTTCAAGAACAAAACCCTAGAAAACTCTGAAAAAGTAATGACGGTAAAGAAAGTGTTGAATCCGATATCTGATAGTGTGTTTGATCAACTAATGGGACAATTTCAAGAGGAGGGTGATGAATCTGAAACTTGTAAAGCTAGTGAGGATTATGAATTGTTTCTGGAAGAGCAGTCGGTTGCTTGGATAGATAAGGAGGAGAATGTGATCACAAGTATTATAGAAGATAAAGATTTAAGGGTTGGTTGGTGGAACGGTGAGCCTCAGATGATAGACTTGGAGAAGTTGGCTTTTGACCAAGGCAGGGGATATGATGAGGCTCATGTGTCATGTGATCCTAAACCGTTGGACAGTAATGAGAAGCTTGTGAAAATCACCCATATGCTGAATAGTGCTGAGAGCCAAGTGTATCAAACTGCTCGGTTTAAGGCAAATAACATTCTCCTTTGCGCTCCACCTGGTACTGGGAGAACCAGTGTTGCTGTGCACACCATACTGCGGCAACTTGAATTGAATAAGGATTCCAAGATTGTCTATGTTGCAGCCATGAATGCCTTAGCTTCTGAGGTTGTGCGTAAGTTTTCCGATTGTCTAAAGGATTATCAAGCTACCGTACTTAGTGGAGATCAGATCCTTAGTGTGCAGGAAATCCAGAGGGCTCAAATAATTGTTACAACTCCGGAGAATTGGGATATGTTCACCAGGAAGCCTGAAAATTTGACTTATACTCAGCTTGTGAGACTTCTTATCATCGACGATATTCTTCTTCTTGATCATCTTACACGAGGGCCTGTGCTTGAGACTATTGTTGCTAGAACTCGTATGCAGAGAACGGACGTTCGTCTGGTGGGTTTATCGCCAACAGTACAAAGTTGTGCAGATGTGGCCAGTTTTTTGCAGGTTGATCTCAAGGATGGGTTGTTCCAGTTTGACTGCAGCTACAGACCCGTTAATCATTTTGCAATTAGCAGGAAAAAGCCATTCCAAAGGTTCCAATTGATGAATGATATGTGCTCTGATAAAGTATTGGCTGCTGTTGCTGCCGGAAACCATCAGGTGCTTGTTTTTGTCCATTCGAGGAAAGACGCAGCAAGAACTGCAAGAGCAATACGGGACGCAGACGCCGTATTGAAAATCAACACTATAGATGAGAAAAGTCAGAAGTTTATTCAGGATGAGATTGGTAGTATCGTGAGTGATGACCTGAAAGATCTTCTGCCTCATGGTTTTGCACTTCTCCATGCTGGATTGACAAGGAACGATCGTCATATAGTTGAGAGATTATTTGAAGAGAAGCATCTGACTGTGTTGATATCCACGAGAAGTGAAGTATGGGGTATGAATTTGTCTGCAGGCACCGTAGTTATCAAAGGAACGGAAGAATACAATCCCGAGAAAGGGGCATGGATGGAGCTGAGCTGTATGGAGATAATGAGAATGCTTGGTGTTGGACGAGGGTCTGGATCTGGGTTTATAATAACGGGCGAAGGAAAACTGAAGGCTGATCAAGTACGCATTGAAAGCCAGTTTGTATCCAAACTTGCTGATCAGCTTAATGCTGAGATTGTGCTTGGAACCGTTCATAATGCTAAAGAGGCTTGCGATTGGCTTTCACATACATACTTGTATATCTGCATGCTACGTAATCCAAAGCTGTCTGGCTTACCCCTTGCACAAGACAAAACATTGGAGGGGAGAATAGCTGACCTGGTACGTAGTTTTTTCTTTTTCTTTGTTTCAATTCCCATTAAACTCCTTAGTGGTGGGCTCTGTGTGTAAAGTTTGCTTGAATCTTGGTCTTTCGCAGGTACACTCCGCTGCCACTATCTTGGACAAGAACAACATGGTAAAGTATGACAGGAGAAGTGGAGACTTCCAGGCTACTGAATTGGGGCGCATTGCTAGCTACAACTGCATAACCCATGGGACAATAGCTACATTCAATAAGCATTTGATGCCAAAAATGGGTCATGTAGAGATTTATCGTCTGTTATCACTAAGTGAGGAGCTCAAGTATGTGGCTGTTAGACAAGATGAGAGGAAGGAACTGGCGAAACTTTTGGCTGGTGGTGGTATCCAGAATCCGATCGAGGAAGCGCTGGAGAGGCGCAGTGCAAAGATTAGTGTTTTGCTGCAGGCATATATATCCCGGCTACAGGTTGAGAGTCTTTCTCTGACATCTGACATGGTTTATATTGCTGAGGTTTGTGTCCTTGTCCTCTAAACTTTTTGCTTTCACTTCCTGCTATTTAATTCGATAAACTGATGTAATCTGTTTTATTCTGGTGGTTAAGAGTGCTGGGCGTCTTGTACGAGCTCTTTTTGAGATTGTCTTGAGCCAAGGATGGCCTCAACTGGCTAAGAAAGCTCTTGAAATGTCTAAAATGATCAGGAAGAGGATGTGGAGTGATCAGACGCCCCTTCACCAGTTCCCAAAACCGAGCCTTGAAGCACTTGATCTGCAGAGGACTTCTACGGGTCTGCAGGTTAAGCTCGGGGTCATTGATTTCCCATGGGACGACGTGGTTGCTGAAGGATTATGGATATTTGTGGAAGACAATGCTGGGCACAAGATCCTTTATCACAAGTACTTTAATGTTGACAAGACGCGTATGGGTAAAAATCTGGTTGTGGACTTTCCTGTGCATGTCCCTTTCTTATCCCAGTGTGTTTTCCTCCTCGTTTCAGATGCTAGGATCGGCTCACAGGTTAAGATTCATGTGTTTTGTCCCATAGCTGCCTAGAAGACACTTCAAAGCATCAGAAATTTACTAGACTGGACTGGATTCTTAACCTCTTCAACAGCTTGAAGTCGATCTTTTTTCTTTCTTTTTCTTCTCTTTTGTATGCTGTAACTCTCCACTCTTAACAAATTTAGATGTCTTTCTTGTTCTTGTATTTCACTTTCCTTCCAGATTCTGTGATGCTTTAGATATGTCTCGAGGAATAAGCAAAAGTTTTCTTTACAACTAAACTAGGTGTTAGCGCATACGTTAAATTTTGTTTTGATGTTTAACAATTTTAGAAAAACTGATAAAATTATGTAATAAAGATGTATATAGTTTAATAATACAAGTTATTAGTGTGAAAAAAATCTATGAGAGAAAGAGATGGTCAGCAGAATCACGAACAGCCTAGCTTTTTCAGAGATGTGTTTATGCTATTCCGAATCCTTTGATGCAGTTACGGCACTGTTTTTCACGTGCACGTGCTTCTTTTTCAGAGATGTGCTGCAACTGCAAGACACCAATTTAACATTTTTAAGTTAATTTTATAAAAAAATAGTTAAAATATGGTTGGTAATTTTAAGTGTTAAATTAGTAATTTTAATTTTTAAGTGTTAAAATATGGTTAGTAATTTTAAGTGTTCAATTAGTAATTTTAATCCAACGTATTTACCAGAAATTGAGTTAGTAATTTTCTGTACCTGATTCTGAATTATTCGAATCTTTAAACTTTTAAAGCCCCAAACAAACTGACACGTCACAATCTCCTTCGAGCAACAGAATATCACCGTTGCGAGAGCCCATCGATGCAGTTACGGCACCGTTTTGGCTTTTGGGTATCAAATGAAATAGGACTCCCCCGTTCATTCAAGAACGACAGAAATTGAGAAAAAATCCCGCGTCTTCTTCACTGTGCTCCGGGAAGGATTTAGGGTTGAATCCTTGGCGATTTCGTTGGGCGTTTGGAATCGAAATTCCTAAAGCTGTGTGGAACGGCAACGGTGGAATGTCCTTAGATCCTTCTGGTACCGGCGGCTCAATGTCTGCTGCTTCTACTTCTTACTCGCCGATTCCGTCGGAAATGCCACCTGAGCACGTCAGGGAGATTATCAGGCTCAGGCGAGTTTCTTTCTTGTTTCGTTCTTCGATTTCTGTCGTCGTGTTCAAGGATTTTGAAATCGAGGCCACTTTACGAAATCCGAGGTCTTCTTCAGTTTTAATGTTGTCTGTGTTCAAGGATTTTGAAATCGAGGCCATTTTATTTCTTCGAGTAGAAATCCGAGATTCGTTCTTCAGTTTTAATGTTGTCGTGTTCACGGAAGGATCTTGATATCGAGGGCGGTTTAATTATTCGAGTCGAAATCCGAGGTCATCAAGCGAGTCTCGTTCTTAGAGTGCGTCGTGTTCAAGGATTTCGAAATCCAGATCTATGCTTAGGTTAGGGTTTACTGAGATTGAAATTAAAACGAAGTTTCTTTATCCAGCGATCGTGATAATTTCCTATCGGAACAAAGACTCCGTGAACGTCGTTTTTACATTGGAGCTCTTAAGTTCGTACCTCGCGCAGCTTTTAAGCTCCTGGAGAATATGCCTATGCCATGGGAGAAGGTATTATTTTGGACCTAACTGCTTCAGCTCTTGGCTTCATCTCCTTAGATAATGAGCTTGGCTTCATCTCCTTAGATAATGTAAGCTCTTCTAATTTTCGTTCAGGTCCGGGACGTGAAGGTTTTGTACCACCTCACCGGAGCTGTCACAATTGTAAACGAGATACCATGGGTTGTGGAACCTATCTACAAGGCTCAGGTGAGTGAATACTCGTCTCTCTCTCTTCTTTTGTGTCTGTGCTTTCATGAATTTGCGAGTTATGGTTCTTTCGTTCTCCGATTTGCAGTGGGGTTCCATGTGGAGTATGATGCATACAGATCAGAGGAATTATCATCCTGAGTTCAAGAGAATGGTATTTCCACCATTTGAGGACGACGACTCTCCCCTAGACTATGCCGATAACTTGTTGGACGTGGATCCTCCAGAGGCAATTCAGCTGAAGCTCATATCAGATGAATTACAGCCTTACGTAGATGGAGAACTAACCAGTGGTCCAGATGAAACTATGGCAACCTGTTAAGAGAATAGCAATATTATTCAGATAACAAGAAGAATACAATGCCGATGCACCGGTATCTCTCCGGCAACAGCGACAAAGCCAAGCACCGGTATCTCTCCGGCAGCAATGGAAATTATCTTGATCGGAGAACAGACTCTCGGCGATCACTTGTAACAAACTATTCTCGATTACAATCTGGATAAGATTCTAATTGTAAAACATACTCCTATTTAAAAGATCCTTTCTTCTTTCTTCTAAACCACCGTCCCATCGAGAGTCTCTTCTTCACTCGTAACCACCGTACCGGTCTTCTTCTTTCTCCTCACGTACCGGTTTAGTGGTCTAACACAACCCTTCACAGCCTTGCAGGCCAGATGCGTCGGGCTGACGATATACTTGTGGCAGAGTGTTCTGAGCAGCGCTTCTGCAGCCCTGAGAAAGTTCAGAAGAATGTGGACTTTGTCCAGTTTCTTGCCGGTTCGAAGTTTTTCCAGAGCACCACATTGGATTGGGTTGAAGTGGGTCTGCAAGTCTGCCAGCAGGGGTTCTATATGTTGAATCAGCTGATTCGCAAAAAGAAGTTTCACAACCTGCGAGTGGATCATAATTTCAACCTCAAGTCTGTAAAAACGCCCAAAACCAACGAGCAGAAAACTTCATCTTTTGAAACCGGCTTTCACCTCTGCCGTGAAATCCTGCGACTGACCAAACTCGTGGTTGATGCACATGTCCAATTTCGACTTGGGAAAATTAATGCTTTCCAGTTGGCTGATGGCCTGCAACATATTTTCTCCAATGTTGGCAAGTTGACAGGTATAGGTATGTATCACGGATACATAGTAATGAAGCATATCAGAACTTGCAAAGAATTACAACGCTTGATCTTTCACCGTTTCTATGCTAATGGTGGCGAAGGAGAAATGGGGTGTGGGTTTTGGGCTCCAATGTGGAGGGTTTGGATTAGGTTCCTTGGTGTTCTAGTTCCTCATCTAGAACAATGGTTAAGGAAGCAATCTGCCAAAAAAATCACATCTCTGCAGAGAGTTAAGAGCCACAAAGAAAGCCTTTCTGGTAGGATGCTTCGAACCACCGTCTTGCATGATATCCTTGCTGCCATGCCAGGTTTCCATTCTTTTTCTAAATTGTTTGTTGTATGTTACTCAAGGATAGGATGGAACCACTTTGCCTTACTATTTTCTGCCACTGTGCAGAAGGTATGCGTGAAGACAAGGAGAGTACAATATTGCAACACCTAAACGAAGCTTGGCGGTGCTGGAAAGGTAACATCCAGTGGAAGGTCCCTGAGATGCCTATGCCAATTGAGAATATGATCCTCCAATATGTCGAGACTAGGAGTAATTGGTGGAACGACCAAGAGCGTATCAGAAGAGATTCTGCTTATAAGACTGTTTGTAGAAAGGAACTTTCTGGGCTGACACGTCTGTGGCTAAAGGCAGAAAAGGTCTGTACGTTTCTCTATTGTTTGCTTGCCAAAAGGTTATGAAGAGGCATCGTTTTATTAACAGATCTGTGATGCGTTATCATTGTAAAACTTTGCAGGAACGTCAGGAAAATTTTAAAAAAGATGGTCCATATACTACGGAGGAGGCAGTGGAAACTACTGATCATTGGCTAAAATCTAGGAATTATTCACCAATTCCGTTCCCAATTCCGTCTGAACACGCCACAGAGTTGCTCACCCTGTCCCTTGACAGAGTCAAAGAATCATATAGTGTGGATGTGACGTTAAATCTACAAGAAGAGGAGCTTAGTCTTCTTCAAGAAGATTATGACAATCCTCTTAGAGCTCTTGAGCGAATAAAAAGTCAGCTCACTCATAGAAGCTTCAAAGATGTAAGTTTATAATTCACGAGCAGTGGTTGCAATATACGTCTTCAAGGTTACTGTTTTCAAACTGATGGTGAATATATTTTTGCTACAGGTTGGCATAGAGTTCATGGATTTATATAGCTATTCCACACCGGTTTATAAAATTGATCTCCTAGAGAAAATTACCGATGCTTTTCTTGATCAATATTTGTGGTACGAGGCTGGCAAACGCCACTTGTTTCCCAACTGGATTAAGCCTGCAGACTCAGAGCCACCACCGCTTCTGGTTTATAAGTGGTGTGAAGGTATTAATAATTTGCAAGGCGTATGGAACACAGATGATGGGGGGAGTGTGGTGATGCTCCAAACGAAATATGAAAACTTTTTTGAGAAGATTGATTTGAACCTGTTGAAGAGGTACTTGTATCCCTATCTATTATATGCGTCAGTGGTTATGGATATAGCACCTCAACTTTCTGGAGTGAAACATCTTTCTTTTGTTTCTTTCAGGCTTCTTCGTCTGGTTCTTGACGAGGATCTTGCACACTATGTGTGTGACAAAAATAAAGTTTTTCTGTCCTACGAGGATATGAGTCACACTAACAGATCTGGTCTCATTAGGGG
>OVBG01000007.1:0-13349 GCA_900406475.1 Noccaea goesingensis | reverse complement strand
AAACCCTTAGATAATTAAAATCTATAACGATTTCTCCCCCATGATCAACTAAACCGAATAAACTAAGCTTCTCCAGGTTTGTTGATGGACGGAGAGATGCCAAGAGAGTTTCAGAAGTACAAGTGCCACCGAAATATACAGAGAGACCTCTGAGCTTAGTCATACGGAGGAGGTCTGTCACACTACATCGGTTCGGTGAGAAAAATATCAAGTACTCCAGCTTCACTAGATCACCCAACTCTAACTTTGTTTCATGATACATTACCAAAGGTAATTTAAGGTACCTCAGATCTAGCAACTCTTTCAAAACATTTGGCACATGGACTACCCTTGTGATGCCTAAGTTCAAATAGAGCAGAAGCTTTAGTTTCTGCAGAGCAGAAGCTTTAGTTTCTGCAGAGAAGAAGGTAGATGAGACAACTTAGTCTTCTCTAAGCTCAAGAATCTCAAGTGGATGAGCTCTCCAATACTGGAAGGTAACTCTCCTCCTTGGAAATCTACTCCAGAAAGATCTAACACCCTGAGCAATGGTGAATTGAGGAAGCATGGAGCGGATGTTATCAAAAAGTATCCCTCGACCCCCAAAAACAAAAGAGATCTGACTTTTTGATTGCTTCTACGTCTCAATACTTCAGATGCATCACCACTATGCACAGCGAGTCTGCGAGATCTACTAGGAGGAGATAGAGCATTGATGTTAGACGTGGAAGAAGAGTCTTTGACAATTTGTAGGAAGTTCTCTTCTTTGGCTTTCCATAAGCATACTTCTCTCATGATGTCATGCATTTGACAATATTCTACTCTCGAACTCGTACAGCTTATTTCAGCAATAACCATATTTCTCCTCACTAGTTCTTCTAGGTAGCCTTCTCCACTATCTCGAATGGGTGATGTTATTATTCCTTCTGCAGCCCAATAACCGAACAATATTTCCGCTTTTATCTTGTAGTCTTCGGGGAAATGAGCTAGGTAGAGGAAGCAATGCTTTAACTGCATTGGCAAGTCTTCATAGCTCAGAGACAATACTTTGTAAATTGAATTGAGACGATTGTCTTCGAGCCCAGATCTTCCTATAATCTGGGATCCGATATTGTCAAGTAATCTTCTCCACTCGGCGAGAACTGGACGTTTTTGAGCTAACAACCCTCCCAACACTTTAACTGCTAACGGTAGTCCTCCACAGTTTTTTACCATTTCCTTACCCAGAGCTACCAATTCTTCATCAAGCCTGATTTCTGCACATCATGGCAGGGTAATATTTTCAAAATTTGAGCATCAAAATCAAGTTATTCGTTAATTTCATCACTGCCCAAGAGTATTGAATCTAGCCCTGAAAAAAAAAAAAAAGGATCCGAAAATCCAAACTGAAACTGGAGAAAAGCCTCATTTTATTCCTGAACTTTATGAAATTCGACGTTTTATTTTTCAACTGTTAACTGCACATCTAATTTTTTAATATATTGTTAACTTTTCTAAATCGAGTCTCAATTAGTCAACCATTAACATATATGGAAACAGACTCCGTTAAATTTGTAACATAACTCATCACAATTTTATGTGTTAAACTGAAAATTTCCAAATCTAAAAATTTGGAGGGAATTTCCGGTGAACTCCGGTGATTTTTAGCAATTTCCAGCAATTTTCGGCAATTGTACCAATTCAAAGTCCGAGCTCCGAAATTTGTTGGAAATTACAAAAATATCTTGGGGAATTATATATGCAATAATTTGTTGGAGAATAAAACGTGAAATTACATAAAGTTCAGGAATAAAATGAACGTTTTCCCACTGAAACTGACCCAAAATAACCGAGATGATACCGTTCTGGATATACCCAAAAATACCTGATGATTTTTCTTCATTAATACCTAAAACCCTGATCATATACCAAAATTATCCGAATTATAATTATATACCTGAAAAACTTAAATATATTGCTTATTTTTTTGGGTCTTATGGGTATATTTTTCGTATTAGGAGTCTATTTCTTTTTGGGAATCAAGAATATTTTTGGGTAAACTTTTGGGTTTTTGGGAATCATATATATTAATTGTGATCAACCTTCTCCATATTGTGGACACGTGGACACAGGAGAAGATGACCCATGACATATATTTTTCAGTTTAAAAATAAAAAATCCAAAAGTTTAATAGAACATCAATGCAACTTTTGTTCTTCTTTTGTGCTTATTGTATTGTAACTTACAAAATAAATCTTCATATAATTTTCAATTTAAAAAAAGAAAACCTAAAAATTTAATGGAACTTCAATGCAACTTTTGGTATTCTTTTGTGCTCATTGTAACTTACAAAATAAAGAAAACTATTATATTACTTTAAGACTATTACCTTCGGCTTACCATCTTAAATCACTATTAACCATTTTTGTTTTTTGAACAACTTTCATTAATAGAAATAGGAAAGGGGTTACACGGGGAAGCGACCAAAGTCGAGCTGATTTCTAGCATTTTTGGCTAGATAATCGGCTTTTAAGTTCTCTAAACGGGGAATATAACGAAATGAAACAGAAGTAAACATAGATGCGAGAGTGTGGATATCAAAAAGTAGACCATAGATCTCTTTGATTTGCTCTTGCGTGGTGATAGCTCGGATTAGATTTTGAGCGTCTGATTTGATTTGCAGGTGGTTGATTCCTTTCTCTAAAGCTTGGTTGAGTGCCGATCTGATCAACAGAGCTTCAGCCGTAAGTGCGGAGGTGACGAACCGTTCCGTAGATTGACCAGAACCCAATTCATTTCCCGTGCTGTCAATGAAAAGCCATCCAGATCCTGCGATTCCTGATTCAGCGGTCCAAGCTCCGTCTGTGAAGCAGGTAATAGTCTCTTCGTGGATTCTCATGGGGTTGGCTGTGTTGGTTTTTGTAGTTTTCTTTTTCCCGTTTGGTTGAGATTGTTGCCATTCTCTCGCTTCGAACATTGCTTTCAGGATAGATTCTTCAGGCGAGAAGGAGCGCTCTTCAAAGAGGAGGAAGTTTCTTACTGTCCAAATGGCCCAGAAAATCCATGGAAATAAGGGTCCAGATCCGATGCCAGTTGGGGGGAGGTTGATAAGCTCTCTTGATTTGGATAGGGTACTAGAGAAATCTCGCACTCTCAACGGTTCCAAGTTTACAGAGAAAGGAGCAAGCGACCATACTTTCTGTGCATACTCGCAGTGGAAAAAGAGATGTTCTGTTGTTTCGAGTTCACCACAGTGTATACAGCAGGCGTTGTCAAGTAGTCCTCGGTTGAGAAGATTTTCTCCAATGGGTAAAGCTTTCTGCACTATCTTCCAGAAGAAAACTTTCAGTTTTGGTGAGAACTTACAGTTCCAAATGTTTGCATTCCAGTTGAACTCTGTTTGTTGGTGGTTCCTAGATTCCTCTTTTAGTGCCAAAGCAGCGTGATAGCCTGATTTTACAGAGTATTCTCCTGATTATGTAGGTAACCAGATGAACGAGTCTTGGCCCCCTTTTGTGCTTGGTCTGATGCAAATGATCTCTGGGAGGTGGTGAGGTAACAGCTTTTCTATCTTTCGCTTGTTCCATTCTCGAGATTGATCAAGTAGTAAGTCTGAAACTTTTAGATCCTTATCTTGGAGGTTTGGAGGTCCGGTAGGGCGGGTTGGTGTTGTGAGGGATAGCCACGGGTCCCTCCAGAGTGCAGGTGTCTGTCCGTTCCCAATTACTCTCCCTAGTTTTGAAACCAGTAGGTCTCTACCAATGAGAACGCCTCGCCATCCATGGGAGGTTGTGGATGTAATTGGGACTTCTAGGAAGTTATAGTCTTTACAATATNGGCTAGGAGGCAAGTTGGGTTCTTGAGAATTCTCCAGCTCAACTTTGCGAGAAAGGCATCATTAAAGCTTTGTATCTCTCGGAAGCCCAATCCTTCTTATCTTTTTGATTTTGTAAGTTTTCTCCAAGAAAGCCAACACATTTTCTTCGTTCCTGAGTTTGAATCCCACCAGAAGCGAGTTAAGGCAGATTGGATTCTTTTGCATAAGCTTGTAGGTACCTTGAAACAAGACATCAAGTACGTGGGAATGGAGGATAGAACAGATTTGAGAAGAGTTAGCTTTCCGGCACTTGACAGGTGTCTTGAGGAGTAGCTAACTGATTTCTGGCGGATACGGTCGACAATCAAGGTGAACAGGTCTTATATCCTGCGGCCAAAACTTTCAGGTAAACCCAAATACTTCCCCTGACCTCCTTCTTTTGCTATTCCCAGGCGTGTTTTGACTCTCTCTCGAATGTCTTGAGGTGTTTTTGCTGAAAAGGAGACTGATGATTTTTCAGTATAAATCATCTGCCCTGAAGCTTCTTCATATCTTTGCAGGATTGAGAGCAGTGAATCACATCTTTGTTGAGATGTTTTACAGAAAAACATTGTGTCGTCGGCAAAGAGAAAATGGTTTAGTCTAGGACTTCCTCTAAAAACACGTAAACCAGAGAGCAGGCCCGAGTCTTGTGCCTTTTTTGCAGAGTCCAGATAAAACTTCTCCACAGAGAATGAAAACAAAGGGAGATAGCAGATCTCCCTGTCTGATGCCTCGTTGGGGGATTACTTTG
Source organism: Noccaea goesingensis (assembly GCA_900406475.1). NCBI lineage: Eukaryota > Viridiplantae > Streptophyta > Magnoliopsida > Brassicales > Brassicaceae > Noccaea > Noccaea goesingensis. Next base: position 8,781 of record OVBG01000007.1, on the reverse strand, counting down.
CCTTGAGCTGCGCCATTGATTAGGAAGGAGTAAGACACAGTAGAGATACATTGAAGTATCCAATTTATCCATTTAGCATGGAACCCCATCCTCTCTAGAACAGCAACAATAAACCCCCATTCAAGTCTGTCATAGGCCTTACTCATGTCGGTCTTGACTGCCATACTGCAGTGTTTTGTTGCTCCTGATCTTTTCAAGTAATGAAGTGTTTCATGTGTTATCTGGACGTTGTTGGAAATTGCTCTCCCAGGAACAAAGGCTGTTTGAGTTTCAGAGATGATCGAAGAGAGGATAGGTTGCAAGCGTTTTGTTAATATTTTTGAGATAATCTTATAGTACACATTGCACAAAGCAATTGGCCGGTATTCTGACACTGTTTTTGGGCATTGCACTTTAGGGATGAGCCTCACATATGTCGCATTGATGGACTGAGTTAAGATACCAGATGAGAAAATTTATCTAATCTCCTTCGTGATATTTTCACCAACAACTAGCCAATTTGATTGGAAAAAGCAAGCAGAGAAGCCATCTGGTCCAGGGGCTTTTTCTGAGTGGATCGAGAACATGGCTAGTCTGACTTCTTCTTTTGTTGGGTCTGCAATCAGAGCTTCATTTGTTTCAGGGGAGATGCAGGGTTGAATGGCTTGGGCCACTGTTTCAGTGCAGTTTGATGATCTTGTGATGAAGAGATCTTGAAAATAGGTATTAATGACCTTGACTATTTTTTCCTCTTCAAACACAGCTTGGCCATCAGTGTCTTCCAGGATTGAGAATTTATTAACAGCTCTTCTTCCTCGTGTAGTAGCATGGAAAAACCCTGAATTTTTATCTCCTAGAGCCAGCCAGAGAGTTCTGCTTCTTTGTTTCCAATATTCTTCTTCTTTTTTGTAGGCATGCAGCTTGTAGGTTTTGGTTGATCTCATCTATTCTTCTTTGATCAGGGGCAGTAGTAGAGCTCATTGCTTCCTCGAGGTTGGCTTTTCCTTTGTTAATCTCTTTTTGTCTGTTGATGTGATGTTCTCTATTCCATCGGGAAATAGCTTTCCTGCAATTGGCTATTATTTGTTCCACATAATCTTCCTTATTTGAATTCCAGTTTTCTTTCACGAGTGAAGTGATTTCCGGGTTGTGTTTCATGCTTCTGTCGTATCTAAAGATACCTTTTTTGTTTTTCAGATTTGGCTCGAGGATTGATAGTAGAGGTCTGTGGTCAGAGCCTTCAAAATCTAGGTAATAGCATCTGCTAGATGGAAAGCTCTCCGCCCACAAGCTGTTTGAGAGGGCTCTGTCAAGGCGGCTATGGATCAGGTGAGTATAGCGGACTCCGCGCCATGAGAGGTTGTTTTCGGAGTGTCGGATATCGTACAAGTCGCACTGAGAAAAGAAAGCTCTGAAATCACCCAAGGATCCCTCAACTCTTGCAGGGCCTCCTGATTTTTCACAGTTTTCCAGTATGTCGTTGAAGTCTCCACTCAGAAACCATGGGTCTTCTCTTGATGCCGCAAGGTTTTTCAGTTCATTCCAAACTGCTTTTCTCCTTGTATGGTATGGCTCTCCATAAACAAAGGTGGCTGCAAAGTTTTTGCTTTTGTAAGAGATTGACGAGTCTATGTAGTTGTTACAGGAGGACAAAACTTTGAGCTCTATGTCTTTTTTCCAGAAAAGTGCTAGACCACCTCCTCCATGTCCGTGAGGTTGGACTAGGAATCGAGAATCATACTCAGGGAGAGGTAAATGTGTTGTAATGAAATCTTCATTATTCTTTGTCTCCATTAGGAAAATTACATCAGGATCATGTTTCTTTTGCAGCTCCTTGATTATGTGAACTGTCATGGGATTTCCCAAACCACAGCAGTTCCAGCTCAGAATCGTTAAGGAAGAGGATTTTGCGGGTCCTGAAAATCCGCATTCTCCTTTGTGATTGCAGGGATTATGGTTCTTCGAGGTGGGGATGAGCCTGCTGATCTCTGCTGGGATGCTCTGCTGTTGCGTCTGGTTCCATGGTTGTGAGCCAAAGGAGAAGTTCGGTTTTGAAACACTCGAGATAGAGGAGATAGCCTTAACAAAGGTGAGATTCTCTGCTGTTTCGTCTTCCTTTTGCTAGGTCCCGCTCCTGTTGCAGCTTGGGAATGTATGTTTTTTGTCGGTGGCCTGCCTCGTTTCTTTTTTGAAATGACCAAATTTTGCTCCCGTTCTTGTTCCAGGTTCCTTTCATGTTCCATAGTGGGGTTTGGTTCTGCATTAGATCTCTCAGCTGCACTTTGAATGATGTTTATGTGTCTTTGTGTGGTTGGTGGTTCAGCCGGTTGTAGTAGCGGGTGATTAGGCGGAGGGTTAACTGTTTGGGTGTTGAACAAAGATCTCGCCGTTTCTAACATTAAGCCTCGAGCTTCACCTTCAAGAACTCGTTGAAATCTTGCTGCTCGTTATATTGGGTCATCCACATTGGTGTATTGGACAGTCACCTCTTGAAGAGATTTTAGGATTTCCGCCTCAGATTGAAATAGTTAGGGAACTAGGCTAGTTCCCATATCCAGCCTTTTGTGGAGAGATTGACCAGTTTCCTGTAGAGTTGTAGATCCTCTGGCATTTCAGTTGTTCTTCGTGTTTTCTCTCTCCAGATTTGATGACTAGGTGGTCTATGAAAAGATTCCCCCTGATCTTCCCGAGTTTGGCGAGGTCTTTCCTCTTGGTGGTGGCCTCTTAGAGTGATGGGTGGTTGGTGTAGTGGAAGGTGGTGACAGGTCCTCTGGTAAGGTGGAGGTACCTCAGATGAACGTTGGTTAAAGTTTCCTGAGTGAGGTTTTGGATCTCTGCGTTCTTGGTGTTTTTGTCCATCACTTTTAGCCGTATCTCCAGATCTGGAGAATGGTCTTTCTCCGTAGTAGTTTCCATGCCTGTCTCGACGTTGGTTGTAGGCCTGATTTGGAACTCCCTGTCCCTGTGAATGATGAAAGTGAGCCTCTCGCTCCTGGTTGCTCTTACTATTCAGTTGCAGAGTGTTACTAGGATGAGGTTTAGTTGGGAATTTCTCCACTTCATGGGACAGTTTGAAGCAGTACGAGCAGTGTTTCCATAGTTTTTCATACACGAGGGTAACAATAGATTCACTTCCGTCTTCAAATTCAACTACAGCTTCTTTCGTAAGAGCTTGGAGCCCGTTGATTTCCACTATGATTCTTGCATTAGCTTGAGTGAGTTCAAGGGTTTTGAGGTCTCCAATCTCTTCACCAATGCTAGTGAGGAGCTCCTTTTTCCAGTAGTGGAGCGGAAGACCCTTGAGGTTTATCCAAAAGGGAATTTGAGAGGGGAAGTTAGGTGAGATGATTGGTTCCCATTTTTGGATAATTATCATCCATCTTGCGTATTGGTTGGGTCGGTTAGCAAGAACCTTCTGTAAATCTTCATCATGGTCAAACCTGAACTGGAAACAGTCGTTGCCTAAATCGGATCCAATAGCTCTTCCTCTTAGTTCCCAACGCTTGGAGATATATGGAATCATAGACCAGAGTCTCTGTTCCGTAGGGTTTGTGAGACGTCCAATGAGTGTGAGGGAGTTTGCACGTATGAGGTCAGATGTGTCGAGGTTTGGGGCTCTGATGCGAATTCGTGGAGAAGACGATCTTGAGGTGTCTATTCCTTTCCCTTTTTCTGCAGCAGAGAACCGTCTAGCCATTGAAACAGAGTTGTGGTCGCTTTGTGTGTTTGAAACTTCTTGTAGAGGTAGATGATGGTGGAGAGGATGAAAAGCTGTGGAGGAGCAGGAAGGAAGAAGCTTACCGACAAGATTTTTGGACCCTCCGACCCTAAGGTGGGGGTGGAACCACGGAGAGGCTAGCTCAGAACCTGTTTGGGGTTTGAAAAAACTTGCTATTTCGGGTAAAATGAGATTTTCGAGGAGTGAAAGTGACTGAACCAAACAGGTGAGTCTTGAGAGTAGTGCCTGGGAGAGTTTCTAAGAGCTGACTTTTGTCGTCTTTGATAGAAAACACTAGTGATCTAGAATCATATTATTAACCATTTAATTCTGTTAATATACAAAGAATTGGATCCAGCGAAAAGTGATGGCGGGAAGCAAAGTCTGTTTCATGTAGCGGTGAATAAATAAAGAGAGCCAATAACATAAGACATGTGGTATTATGCAAAACTATATATTTGAAAGTCAGTCGCTAACTAAGAAAATGAGAATTAAAATACGGGTAAACAATATTATATAGTTAGGCTTTATATAGTAAAACTAATCTGGCGACAAAATTGACTTCAACCAGTTACCCGATTTGCCGAGGTGTTATTTGGGTTAAACTATTAATCACAAATCTATAATTATTTTATAACATTTTTTAAACTATAACAACAGAAAAACCTGTGCGTATGCGCGGACATTAGTCTAGTACTTTAGGAATTTCAGGTATATTTTACCCGAATCCAAACCGCATCATAAAATATTTTGGTTATTGGACGGTTCCTAGCTACATTATCTAAAGGGCTTCTTTGCAAAATACCCTGATTATCTTTAAAATTTTGAAAAATACCCTAGATTTTTTTTTGGTTTTGAAAAATACACCTTTTATATGTAAAATGACTATTTTGACATGTTTTAAGCAAAACATTATTAAATTAAATAATTATAATTTAAAAAAGAAAATCGAAAACTAAGAAGATTTTTATTTTAATAATATTATTTTATTTTTGTTCCAAATAAATATATGTTAACTATTTAATACACTTTCATTGTCTAACAGTTATACGTCTTTTAACAAGTACTAGACCAATGCCCGCGCATACGCGCTTTTTATAGTTTTTTTAAAATTTTGTAAAACAATTAAAGATTTGTGACTAATATTTTGGTATGAAATGTAATATTATAAACGCTAACCCAAATAATACCCGCATTTAAATTGTAACTTGTTTGGTTAGCGATTAACTTTCAAATATATATTTTTGTATTATACCACACACTTCTATGCCCTAAAGTCTCTTTGTTTATCCACCGTCACATGTAATAGACTTTGATTCTATGCCATCACTCTTTGTTGGATATGTTTCTCCGAATATTATGAGAATATATTTTTAATAATGACTCAAAATGGAAGCCGAAAGGTCATAGCTTTGTAGTAACAAAATGGTTTTCGTTACAACAAGTTGAAATGTTTAGCAAATAAGTAAGATTTAGAGTTGTCAATTGGAAGGATAAGGAAAAGTCATGACATGTGTCAATCAATGGAATAATAAGAAAAAGTCATGCCTAATTCGAAACTTCCATTTTGAAATACAAAAGGGAAGACCAACCAATTTGGAAACTTGTGCATTGCATCTTAATCTACATTTTAAGAACTGAGATCGGACAATAATAAAACATTAATGTTCAGTTTTAATTATGTAGCGGAGAATAAAAGAAGAAGTCGAGAAGTTTTTTGTTTCTTTTTCTTCTAATTAACTACCACGTGGCAGGCTCTCTTGTGTCCACGTGTCGCAAAGATGGAGATGGTCATTAACTATTCATATATATAATTATAACGTGTTCTAATACTTTCATGTAATTGAATAGTATATATTATATGAATTTTTCTTGCTAATGTACCACATTCATATAACATATTTCAATAAGATTAGTTTAACAATTTTGTATGTATTATTTAAATTTTTATTTTATTAAATTAATTAGAAACTTTAAACTAGGATAATATAGTCATTTCACATACAAAAAATGTATTGTTAAAAACTCAGAAAAAAACAAAGGTATTTTTCAAAATAAAAACTCATCATAGTGTATTTTTCCAAATTTTCTCTTATCTAAAACGACCGAAAACTAACAAAATTTTTATAAAAAAGAAATAACAGTTCTCATACTGCAATATCTAAATTAACCGAAAACCGAATTACCTGACCCAAATATCTGAATCCACATGGCTAATTGGATGTGTCAGGAATATTGTAGTCAAAGAACTTATAGGGTTGTTGATACCAAGTTTACAAACTAATTGTTTTGATCAACAAAAAATAAAGAATTCACAACATCTTCAATTTTGTATGTGTTAGTATATATACCTTGTTCGCCTCTCCTAGGAAATGCTATGCTTTGGCATAGAACCCAACTTTGTTCAGGAGTAAGGCTTCTCGGTTTAAAGGAAAAACATGTTGGATCTACATGTACACCAACACCCTCATTGCGAGAAGTAAGTAGCATCTTCCAACCTGCAAAACATTTTTATTTTCATGATATATAGAGAATAAAAGGCATTTTATGACCAATCACTTAATTAAACAAATAAAACTTCTTCATGTATGTACCATGAGAGCTCACCTCCTTCACGAGGAAACACTGCCTGTATTTGATCCCAATGGTCTTCTTTCCATAAATCATCGAGGACAACTAAATATTTACCTGTTTTTAACAATTCAAAGAGTTTACCCTGGAGTGTATATTCATCCATTCTTGAGATATCCTCACCATGTGGTTGAAGTTCTTGCAAGATCCTTTGCCAAATATGGTTCTGTGTGAATAGTTGCGAGACACAGATCCAGGCAAATCCATGAAAATGATGTCGGACAATGCCATGATGAAAAACTTGTCTAGCAATGGTGGTTTTACCAATACCGCCCATCCCGGAGATAGAAACCACTTGAATGTTGTTATTGTTTACCAAATGATCAACCAAACTTTCAACACTCTGTTCCACTCCCACAAGATTGTTTTCAAAATTATTATGAAATGTTTGTCGGGACTCCCTTTGCCTCAGAGATAGTGAATGGCTTCCATCGATGATCTGTTGTATTCCATAACTCTGCATTCGTGCAATAACTATAGAGATCCTATCAGTTATGCCCTCGATATCTATAGCGATTTTCCGGCGATCTACTAAGCAGCAAGCAAGTTTTCTCACGTGCTTCATGATCCCTTTTTCTTTTCCCCTTTCATCCCTTCCTTCTTGTTGAAGAAAGATATCTATTATATCCTCAGCATCGTAAACAATGTCTTTGATATCTTCTAAGAAGTTTTTCACCCTTTCACTGTCATGTCTCCGGGAATTTGCATCTTTCAACAAAGAATTTAACGTTTCCAGCTCAAGATTTAGTTTAGAAACTTGCTCCTGAACTTCCTCCAATCGCCCAGTTTCTCGGCTCAAGATCTCCCAAAGCTTTTGTAGTCCAAACGACACAACTCCCTCTGCCATAACTACTCTCCTACAAGTTTTTTTTTTTTTAATGTACGATAGCATTTGAAATATATAACTAAACAATATTCAAAATAAAATTAATTTAATTTAGTCATGAGAAAACACTCAAGAATATAATTAATTAAGCAAAATTACTACAAATGAAAAAGAAACTTACAAGGTAAAATAGATTGTTCTGGTTTTCAAAACTGTTTTATCAAAATACTTTGGTTAATGTAAAGTTATAAAATGATAGATATTTTGAAGAATCATAACCTAAAGTAGTAATGAAGAATGTTAGGTTTTTCAGTGTTTTTTTCTTTCTTGATTGTGACACAATAATGACAATATCAACGTTAAACCCAACCACGTACTAAACAGCATAATGTATCATGATAATTGATAAGATTGCTTCTAATTATTTCCCTATTGTTTATAGCTCAGGCTGAGATGTTGGTAAAATAGGATGATATATCTCAGCATCCTTTTTCGTTTTTAATTTTATCTTGTAAAGATTTATGTTACAAACTCTAGAACTTAAATCCCATTTTCGGAAAAACATAACCTTTTCTGTTTATTTGGGAAATTTGGTTTAATTCTCCAAACATTTTATATATTTTATAATCTTTATCCTTGTTTTAAAAATGTTTAAAAATAAGTTTATTTGTATAGAAAATTACCAAAATACTCAAGATAAATCAAAAATTTTGTTGTAAATCAAATTTCATTATTTTGACTAATTTATAAATTCCTCAAAATATATTATTTTAATTTTATTGCTTATAAAAAGCTAAATAATAGTATAATACTAACCAACTATCCAAAAAAAAATCCATCATTTAGAAAACAATAACGATCTTGAAGGCCGGATCTTGCCAAAAAAAATTATATAAAGATAATCTTACGTCTATATATATAAAGTTGAAGTCTCTTCTCAGGCTGCCACCTCAGCAAATTGAGACTCTAAAAAGTTGACACGTCAGCACAATCCATTTAATTTATGGGATTCTTTGAACAATACCCTATTTATGTTTAAAATTTTTAAAAATACCATAACTTTTTTCTGTTTTTAAAAATATACTTTTTGAATGTAAAAAGACTGTTTTGACCTAATTTAAACAAAACATTAGTAAATAATTACAATTAAAAATTAAAAACGAAATTCAAAAATAATAGAATAAATAAGTTTTTTTTCAGATAAATATAAATTTTAACAATTTAAAAGTGGATAAACCAATATTACATTTTTAATGTTTTCTTTAAACAAATTTTAATATTTTTAGAACTTTATATAAACAACTTTAGTCTCATCCCATTCCAACCAATGAAACTTTATAAATTAAAACTTTACATATATTTAAACTTTATAAACTATTAAAATTTTAAAAGTTGATAAATCTATCTTCCATTTTTAATGTTTATCTTTAAACACATTTAAATATTTTTGAAACTTTATATAAACAACCTTAATCTCACCCTCATTTAAACTTTATATAAACAACCTTACATTTTTAAAGAATTTTTAATATAATCTAAACAGATAATTAGGATTGTTTAGTAATTTAAAATGAAACAAAATCATGATCAAATCTTAATATTTTATATTTCTTATTTGAATTTCGTT
>OVBG01000006.1:0-13857 GCA_900406475.1 Noccaea goesingensis | reverse complement strand
AGCAAGCAAAAGAAAACGTGGCCCGAATCCAAACCGGAGCTACGGTTTCGAGAAGTCTAGGAGCAGAAAGTGATCAAGTAGTTCGCTCCGGAACAAGTGAAGGTGCTTTTTGCGTCGTCATAAGCGTAGCTATAGGCGGTAGGGCAAGCTTTCTTGAACCTCTTAGAGTAGTCCGTCGAGAACAAGTTGCCGCCGTCGAGTTAGCTCCGGTGCAGCAATATCCTTCATTATTGAACGCCGCGCAGGCGCTCTTGCACGCGGCGACGTTTTCGTTTCCGTTGCTGTTCGGATCCGTGACCTGAAGCTCGTGAGGACAATCCGCGTTGAGGTCGGCGACGCAGCCAGTGTATTTGCAGTCTCCGGATCCTCCTTCCGATTTTATACCCATCTTGACATTGTAACCGTCGACGAGGCTCAGATCGTAGAAATCCTTGCCGGTATCGCCTTGGATGGTGAATTCAGCCAGAGTGGCTGGAGGAACTCCGGTGTCGGTGCATTTTAGAATGCCGCCGCAGTCTCCGGTGACGCATTTTCCTTTGCCGGAGGGGTAGAAGTTGCAGCCGGTACGAGGCCAGAACCGGCCTGTCCATCCCGGTGAAGCGTTGAGCGTGAGCTGTTTGGATTCGCGTGGAGCCAGTTGGAATCCGCCTTCGCCGAGGGCGTTGCCGTTGCCGGAGAAAGTTGCTGGCCAGACGTTGTAAGGGCAGTTGTTCTGCACCATAAAGACGGTGGCGGAAACAGCAACGCCGCCTGTAATTTCAAAACACAAACCAAATCATGCATGAATATGTTTTTTTTTTGTTTTAAATGCATGAATATGCTTTTTTTAGGTTTTAAATGAATGAATATGTTGTGATCAAAGACGATTTGTTATTCTTTGTTTATCGTTTTTAGTTATGAATATGTTGTGATCGAAGGCTATAAACAAAAAAAAAAAACAAATCATCAAAACTAAGCTGAAGAAATAGAGGAGAAAACGTAGACAGTAATAGCGAAAGGAGAAAAATAAAACATAAGTAAAGTAAAACATCGAAGAAAATAAAATAAATTAAAAAAAAAAAACAGTGTGTTTTGTAGTTTACTTGTGATGAACACGAATAAGATGATGCGAAAATTGAAGAAATTTGCCATTCTTTTTGGTCGGGTTCTTGTTTGTGTTTATGAATGATGATGATGATGAATGTCAGTGGCACCGAATCACCCTTATTTATAAGCGCATGTTCGAGGTAGTGACGTTATGTTTTTCGCTTTTGGTTTCGTCATCTTTGGTGACGTACGTAGTGTTATCATTTTCAATTATTTTCTTTGAAAATGTTTATTGTTTACAGATTTTTTTTTTTTTTTTAATATTTATACTTTTATTCATAATTGAAAACCCAAAGTGGCCCGCATGTTTTCTTTTAACCGTGAAATCGAAAAGAATTTTTTTTTTTTTAACACTGATTGACTAATCCTCTAACAATGATGGTGAAAAGAATTAAAGATTTGAAAGACTTATTCTCGATCACATACCCATGACTAATGGGGAGCACATCTCATCAAGGTGGAGTTTGTTATTCAAGGTGACTTATAATCAGTATATAGTGGCAAAAGGGCCAGCTCTCATGGGCACGCAATGGGCCGATCGGGTTTTTTTTTAGGCTATATATAAGGTTCATAATTAAGGGTTTGTAATACAAAATTACACGAATAATAAGAAAACCCTAACAGGGTATATTGTCTCAATCTCTCTTCTCTTTTGCTTTATTCGCTCCAAATCACAACAAAGAGGGGAATGGGTCGAGAAGACTGACTTAGGCTTTAGAATCCAGTTCTTGAATTAAAACCAACTTTGTGTGTGATAAAAGTGTCATTTTGCCTAACTAAAACCCACCAATATATAATATTGTGGGTCATTCATGAATAACAAGGTGAAAGAACATTATTTAAAAGAGGATTCAAAGACTTCTTCATATATAACTAGGGGTGGCACATTCCATCAAGGTTAAACTGAGGAGTGGGTCGAGAAGACTTACTTAGACTTAGAATCAAATTCATGAACAGAAACAACTTTGTGTCGGAGAGCAGAGTAAATTGGTTTAACTAATTAAAACCTAGCGTGACAATTGGGTTTCCTTGACAATACGATTTATCATCTATTATGGTGGACATATCATGCTGTAGACTTTGAAAATTTTAATTTATTGGGTTGAGAAGATCGAGTTAGACTTAAAAGAGTCATGTTCTTGTCTGAATATGTTATTAGAGGTAGAGGATTCAATACGCAATTCCAATTGCAACCTCGATAGAGGTAATGCTTTGCTCGATGTTTTACATGTGTGCTAGTCATGTAAAGGGATAACTGACTTTTTATTTAACTATTATCAGAATCACCTTCATCTCTAACCTAGCTAGTAAAACAAATAGAAGTATGTATGTGGAGTATAGAAAACCTTCATCAAGAATGTGGAAGATGTTGCTTCAAAGCTACCATAATTTCCCTCTCTAATTTACTGGTTTTCGCAATCTTAATTCACATCTTGGTCTGTGAGTTGGTGTGTTTTTTTAGCGTCTGTGGTCTTGGTATTATCCTTGTACTAATGCTTACTCTCTTGTGATTATTTGTTGTATTTCAAAGACTCGATCTTTTGTGATTCATCTTCTGGTTCTGGGACGAATTAGAACATATAAATCCAAAAGTAAATCAAACATAAATGACATAAGACCAATCCGGGAGACAGAAGTCAACAAACAGAAGCATGGTGAAAATCAAACCGGAGGGATGAGGAGGCGAATCACACCGTTCACGATGATAGTTTTGATCCAACGGCTAGGAACGTCGACGGGAATGGCGAGCTTAGCCACGTCACCAGAGTAAAAACGGCCACCTGAGTGCGTGGCTAACGGCAGGAGCTTTAAAAAATATGTTAAAAGTTGAGCAATAGTGTGTGGTTTTCATTATTAAACATATGATTTTAAAAAATTAAATCAACTGTCAACTTTATTAAATTTTACTTATTATTCACATATATTTTGCTTATAATCTGCTTATGTTATACTTATCTTTTAATTAAATTACTTTTATTCTTCTCGTTGAAATTCGAAACATATATATACACACTTATTCATAAACGACAAAAGGGTATTTGAATTTTAGAACCACCTTTGAATATCTAGAACAAGTCTTTCTTTTTTCATCCTTGATATTTTAATCACTGTCCGAGTGATTTTCACAAAATAATTTGACTATCCAATTATATACTCCTCTTCTGATGATCAAAAGTTTGTTGTGAAGCTCCAGCCATTGAGATTTTAGCAACAACGGCGCATTGGCCAGAGCATATGTCGCTTGAAGTCAAGTGTGTCATGTGAAAACCAGCATTAAGTGTATTATCTCGTCCCATTATATGTATATATTATATTCTCCATCTAGTTCGTCGGTACATGATAAATGACTTTGAGTTCTACATCTATATATATTGTGGGTTAACTCAATTAATTTGGATTTGTGGATTTGCCGTTCATTCCTTTTGCTTGCATATCTACCTTCACAAGAGACTTCAGACACAAGTCAATAAATATGTGAGTTTCAAGTGAACAACATGGAATGCAATTAATAGGTAATTAACATTAATTGGATCGAATAACTAACAATTTGCAAATCAGCGGAGTAGTGTAATAACTGAATACTTATCCAGGAAAACCTTAAAAGTGGAACTGTGGAAGAAGATATAATCCTTGGCATTCACTTGAAAGACTGGACTTCAAGGGCCATATGCTCAGGCCATTCCTTCGCTGTTCTCCTTACGATAGACCGCCACTGCATTTGAAGCTAATGTAGAAGATTGCATTCTTGGCTCTGGCCTTGTTCTTCGACTCCACATCTTCTTTGGTTTGCACAACTATCTTCGTCAGCTCAACTGGCTTTGCTCTTTCATCATGCTGCAACACAACACCACCAAGAAGCAGAGATAACTCATTAACCTACATGTATGTACGATTACGAATTACCCTCTCCAAGTCCAATAGTCTTTTTCCTCACCGGGTAAAATCTCAAGGACAACAAAGCGAGTTGAGCATAGAGATGAAGCCATTGCTTGTCTTGTTCCACGTCAGATTCATTCATCTCGTAGTATTGCGGCTTATCACTGCCAGTTAGAGCATCCTCGGGCATCCAGTTGGGCATACGACGTCTGTAGAAATCATCCAACGAAGTGTTTCACTGCAAAGAACCTCTGAGGTACAAAAACAAGTAGACATGGAAAAAGGAATATTATTAAAAAAGTCCAAATTACCTTGAAAGCCAAGGGGCCTGTGGCTTCTTCTTGCTTCGACATGGAAAATTTCAACGAACCCTAATAAGAGGGTTAGGTTTAATTGAATCGTATCCTACACGGAATCTATCAATTCAAACCACAATCAGCAACACATTATTGATTCCAGAGAGAAGCGAAACGCAGTTATATAAAAAAAGTGTTTCGCCATTTTCAGTATACAAGAAGAGATCCGACGTCGCATGCAGGAGAATGTAATGCAAAACCAAGAAACGTACCTCTATCCCATATAAAAGTGATTCGAAATTTTGCTTTTGCAAATGAAATGGTGTCAAAGTGTCAAACGGTGTCATTTGTTCTGAGTTCTGAGTAGTCTAAAAAGAAGGGGACACATTTCATGTTAATATTTCTTAAGTGGCAATTGCAAGACACAAACAAAATGCAATTCAGTCCCGCCATAGCATTACCACACATGTCAAAAGAACAAAATGGAATGCTATAATAAGTAACTGTAGATCAAAGAACCAACGATGAAATTGGTCTTGCACACAATTTTCTTATTTGTCGGCAGCCCACAAATAAGGAGAACAACGGAGCAAGGGCCAGAGCATGTGTCGCTTCAAGTGCAGTGTTCGATGTGAAAGCCAGCATTAGTTAAGCGTATTAATCTATTTAGTATCTCATCCGATTATATGTATCTTTCCGATCTAGGTCATCGGTCGTATTTGCTTAAAAGTTAGAAGTTAGAACAACTTTTGACAACATTAAAGAGTAAATGACCTATTATTGTTTCTAGCTCAATGAACACAAAAGTTTTTGTTTTTTTTTTCTTTTTGGAGTTGAGAGTTTCACTGTGACAACATCAACCCTTGTCCTTACAAAAAATTAATGTTGCTCGATGACATTTTTTTTCTTTTGCTAATTGAAATATCATAAAAATTAAGGTTTAAATTAAGGAAAAGATGGAGTTTAAATTACTCTAACCAGAGCTGCATCAGGTTTTCCAAACCTTTCCGACGCCGTCTTGAGTTTATGATGTTATTAAGGTCTTGAAAATTTGATTCTGGTGGGATTAACTGATGGTTGTGTAAGACATTATTCCGCTGCTTCCACAGGTGAAAAATCGTTGCTTGGACCACTAACTTCCTCAACCTATTTGTGGTGTTCTGCTTATGCTACTCCATCAAAGCTGCCCAACTTACTCAATCGCTGCTCGATGACAGTTTGGTAGGAGAAATGCTAAGAGTGGCATTTTCTAAGACACAAACAGCTTGACTACACAACCAAAAATGTCTTGGATGATCAACGTCTTGCTCGAATTTTGTGTTTAGTTTTGGTTCGGGTTAGTGCTATGGTTTCATCTCTTCTAGTAATATCTCTTGTTTATTTTTCTTAGGGCTTGTTTATTACTCGACGAGATGAATTACAAAGAGAGCTCTATGAGCGTAGTGCATGTAATTAGGTTAAAAAGATCCCGCCAAATTCCTAACCACTGCGCGTATATCTCGGGGTAGCTTCGATTATGTGGAATATCTGACTCTCTCTGCCGTTCTGCTCGGTGGTCGTTGGATTCAGACGTTATTCTTAGTGGACTTTAATCGGCCGGATAATACAGGTCCAACAAAGCCCCTGCCCGTTTCTACTCTGGTGACGTGGCTATATAACAAACATCAATTTTTATAAGTGATGTTAAAATAAATAATTGGTTCATTTATTAATGAGTAATAATTTAAAACTAATATCGTTTATATTTCTGATACTACAATTTTGATACTATTAATAAATGATGTAATACTCTATTTTTCTTGCAGAGAAAGGAAAAACACAGTCGTAACTTCAGGGTCTGAACGCTCAGCTAAATTTATGGGCTTACATTATTACATCCAATATATGGCCCATTCAAACACAACGATATGCATTCAAACACCATTCTTCTTATTCACACGCTAGCTGTTTTAAAAATAAATAAATATATACATGTAAACAAATGATAGAGAGGTATTTACTATTTAGGTGGTGAACAATAAAACCAAAACTAAAAACTTACTTTTTCTGTCCGTCTTTACTAAAAAAAAGGAAAAGAAAACAGACCGTTTCAGTGTACGAACAGTTAAATTTTTAATAATATATACGTGTATAAGTATATATACATGGACTGTATATTTATTAGCTGTTATTAATTAAAATAACTTTTATACGTCTCAATTGAAAATTTAAACATCTTTTTAGACACACTTTATGACCATAAACGACAAAAGGTCTTTGAATTTTGAATCCACCTTCAAATCTCTGCAACAACTCTTCTTTGTTTTATCCTTGATATTTAATGTGATTTTCACAAAATAATTTGAGTAATTCATACTCCTCTTCTTTGTTTTATGATCAAAAGTTTGTTGTGACGTGTGAAGCTCGAGCCAATGAGATTTTAGCAATCAAAAACAGGTGTCCAACTCAATATCGAAACAAAATTTAATTAATATTAAACACATTAATGTTGTAACTTCAGGGTCTAAATGCTCAACTAGCTAAATTAATATACAAACTTCTTTAAGCAGTTATCCCGTTATTTAATAAGTCTAGGAAATGGTAAATTGTTGATCTTCAAATAGCCCTATGCAATAAACCAAACAACTTTACGGATATATATAGGAATCAAGCAACAATTAGATACTAACCGTCACAAATGCTAATGGGGTATAACGTATAATTTCATAAACTGGTAATTAAGTCCTGATTTTTGATAATATGTAAATAGAAAGGAAACAAAATAAACAAGCGTAAGAAGACAATTTCACATATGAGAGGAGGACGCGTGTCCCATTTTGGACGTTTTCACCTGACAATATCTTCCTTCCCTCCTCGTTGCCTACCTCTCCCATAAAGATCCCGAAAAATCATACATGCAGAAAGCTGGAATATCCTTTGTTATCATGAGTTTCATGACCTTATAAACTATAACAAATCACCTAAATTTGTTAGTGAAGTGAGCTTATATCCAAAATATGGACTCATTCAAACCCAGCTATATATATCATGCATGCAAATACGTACAAATGCTAACATTTTATACGTCTTTTTTTTTTTTTTTGATAAAGCATTTTATACG
Organism: Noccaea goesingensis; assembly: GCA_900406475.1. NCBI lineage: Eukaryota > Viridiplantae > Streptophyta > Magnoliopsida > Brassicales > Brassicaceae > Noccaea > Noccaea goesingensis. The sequence goes on along the minus strand of OVBG01000006.1, from coordinate 6,498 downwards.
TCTTCAAACGCTAACGTCTGTTTTTAAAATATTCCAAATATATACAAATAAAATATACCAAATATATACAAATAACATAGAGACAGAGAAAATTCGAAAAACGTATATATATGTGCTCTGTCTGGGACTCTGGAGGAGCATGCATTTAGCCATATAGGCGGTGTTCAAATATAAAGCTGAAACTGAAAACTTACTAATTTTAGCCAAAGCTCGACTTTTTCTGCACGTCTTATTTTTTCTTTTAAAAACTCTCACGTTTTAATGCACGAATATTGAATAATTTATTCCTGTATATATTCGTATACGTAAGTATATACACACATACTAGTTAGTTGTTACTACTCCTACCTAGTATCCTAGAGAAAATACGAATTGAACACGCATCCTACCTAGTATCCTAGAGAAAAAATAGATGTCGTTTTCACCTGACAACCTCCATTACCTCTCTCTCTCTCCTACCCTTATAAAGAACCTAAGAGAGAGAGAGTAATGATGATACAATGCTTAGTGTATCTTTCCTTGGTATGTCGTTTCGTGATTAATCTGAAATGTTTGCCTTAAAGAATTTTATTTTCCTGGCAGCTATAATCCAGAAGGTCTTAGCTTTTATTATTTTTCTGTAAACAAATCAGATATGACTTATCATTAGTCTTTAGTCATTTCAGTAATTTTTTTTAAAGATAATTTATTTAGTTATCTCATGCATATTATCTGACATTTTTTCTTGTTTTATGTCGTTTATAGTGTTGCAGTCGCAGGTGGCCATCCCGATTTTACTGTACCATTGTTTTTTCTATTCTAATAGCTAGTATTTTACATATTTTTATTTTAATTATAAATTATTTGATGTGTAGCTCATTTACGTTGGCAAAAAAGGCGCTATTTGATCTTTTTAGAATTCATTATTTAAGCCTTAAAGATACTTCACAAAACAAAGGCGTAATTAACTAACTTCCTTAAATTTTATAAAGCGTAGGTCGCCTTGGCACTGAACCTCTCAGTACGTAATTAACTAACTTCCTTAACCTTTACTGTTGCAACAAATTACTTAACTACATTATAGTATTCATTAATCACATGCATGCTACTTTTTCCTTTCTTTTGATAAACAGGCATGTTTATCCCCTTGTATGTACAGATCCGACGATTAAGGGTCCTGGTACACTAATACGCTAGTCAATGTTGGAGGGCCCACGAGTGTGTACGAATCAAAACAGCTCCCATAACGACGGTCGTTTCTGTGTATAGTTTGTCTTTTTCACCTCTCTCCTTCTTGCATTATAGTTTATCTTTTTCACCTCTCTCCTTCTTTCTCCTCCTACAAAAACACCCAAAACCCTAAATCCTAAGAAGAAACTAGAGAGAGTGGGAGAGGATTATAATTTATAAAGGAGAGCATTAGCTAAAGCTTGACTACTCGCGCTGAATCATGGCCTCCCTCACTGTTCCTAGCACCTTTCCTGGTAGCGCCGACCCTCTTACCGCCTCCCCTCAAAGTCCCGGTACGATCTTCTTGAACCAATCTCAAAAACTGTGGACTGATTTTGGTTTAATGTTAAGGTTTCGGAGTTTGTTTCATGGATTTCTCATTTCTGTACTTGAAAAACTCGGATACATCATATCTTAGTCGAACAATTTCACTGATTATTTCCTCTGTTGTTCGGTTTTGGTGAAGCGCAGAAGGTTTTTATGCAATCAACAACCAGTTTCTGGTGAGTGGGCCAAAAGGGTTTCAAGAGTTCAAAATGCTTGATGTGAATGAGGACATGTTCTTCAGGATTGATCTTCCCGGCGTTCCGGAAGAGTGCGTGAAGGTTTCCCTTTGTGCGTCAAACAAAGGCGTGTGTGTCTATGCCGAGGCCCTAATGGGTCACGAATACGACCTCCCTCACCGCAGATACATCACCATCACCGGTCTCGTCTGCGATTGTTGTGAGATCTCGAGCTTCACCTCCGACATGAGGCACGGTGTTCTTAGGCTTGTCATCTCCAAGAAAAACATTAGCGGTCCACACCGCTCTTCCCTCCTTGGTAAGATCCATTTCATTCTTTGTTTTATATTCGGCCATCTAAATTTTAAAGGTGATGATATTAAACTTGAATTTTGTTCTTGACAGCGCCGATTCTTACTGGCCCAGATTTCCGAGCAGGTATTACTTTATTCGTTTTCACAAACTTTACATATCTTGATATCCTTTTTTTAATTCCTCTCCAAGTTTTCTGAAAATATGTGTACTCTACTCTCTAAATGTTTATATCCTTGTTCTCCATTTTTGGTCGTAGATTTCCGTAGCAGAGGTCCTCACAGATATCCCTATGGCTCGAATCCCCAAGGTACAATCAGCTTCCATACATAATTAATTTGATTATGGTTTAGTTCTACGTGTCGTTTGTCTAAAATCTGAAATTAAGTGAATATTAATCTGTTGCTGTGTGTTACATGTGGAGCGGAGCAGACCCGAAGTTAACGGGTCCGGAATTGAAGCCGCATCCATATGTGTTGCAAGGATCGGATCTGGCTTATGAGTCGAAGCAGCTCGACGACGGCAGCCTATACGTGCGTTTAGACATGCCGGGCGTTCCTGACGACAAGTTCACTGTCTCCGTCAAGAAAGGGATAGTGACCGTGACTGGGGAAGCTCCTGCCGTTAGCCATGACTCAGGTGGCCGTTTTTACTCTGGTGACGTGGCTATGCTCGGCCTTCTGGTCGACATGCCTAGCCCTTGGATCAAAACTATCATCATGGACGGTGTGATTCGCCTCCTCATCCCTCCGTTTAAATGATTCCGGTCGACATTCCGGGCCTTTGTTTGCTTCCGTCTCCCTCCGGTTTGATGAATACCAAGTTTATGTTTATGTTTGTGTCCTTGTTATGACGTTTTTATGTTTGATGAACTTTTGGTTATGTTCTAAAAAACACGCATAATTGATTGATGATTGTGTCTCCCTTTATGCGCTCTCTAAATTGTTATCATTTTTTTAAGTTTCTATTGAATCGCAAAGCATGTTTCAACAACACCATTCCTCAAGAAAACCTTTGAAGGATCGAAAAATATCTAGTTAATTATAATCAGTGATTGGAACTGGATGCAATATACTTGGGTCCCAATATAGTTCAGCAAAAAGACAAGTCGAAGGCATTGGTTGAAGGAACCATAGTGTTCAATTGATAGCTCCAGAATCAGTACATATATACATGCAAATTCAACGAGAAGACGGATGTTTTGGCATTTGGTGCCACGTTTACCGAGATTCAGAGTGGAAGAGAGAACTTGTTGATGTGTTCCTAGAAGCCTCTGATCATCGGTTTACTCCTAAGTCCTAACCTTACTCCAGTTACAAGTCTTATCTCACATTCGTATCTAAAATGTTATCTGGGATTGAAAATTTGGGGATTCATTGGTTAAACAACAACACAGATAGGCGAAACTAATGTAAAGTCAAAGTGAATTGTTCAGGGTTTAACATGTTTAAAACAGAAGATTGTGGTGAAAAGTGAAAACATTAAAACGTCAAAGTAAAAGGTTTAGGCGTTAAAAAGAATTAAAATGCAGTAAATGGTAAATCTAAGACGAAAACGGAACTGGAAATTCTAACGGCGATGAATTTCTTCCGAGGCAGGAGGTAATCTACGCCTTCACTCGCTGTGGCACCAAGGTCCTCCGACCCGGAATCCGACTCCCGGCAGTAATTTCAACCCGATCCACGATCCGTTTCCGAGGTCCAGGCCAAATTTCATCCAGCCGCCGGATTTCAGCTTCTCTCTCGCTACGGAGCCACTGGTCCGCAGATCACCACCTTTCAGACTACACCATACTCATCCTCGAAATCTCTACAACAATAAGCGCCCGAGGCCCAATTCGGGTCGGGAATGCCCCGTGAAGGAATTGGTTGGTTCCTTCTCCTCCTACGGGACCTTGATGGCCTGAATTCAAGCCGTATAAGAAGGCGCGACCTGTGTCGGAGGAGGCGAAAGCGAAATTCGCTGTGAGTCAGCTTCAGAAAGATATCCATCGCGAGTTCTTCGGCAGAATATCCCGCGAGGAAGACAGCTCCGTAACCGGAGGAGATGCATTCGAAGAGAACAAGAGAACGGGGAATGGAGAATTCTGGTGTCTGGTTTGTGTCGGGGCACGGGAGAGATAAGCCTGTCGGGAAGTCAAGAGCTGTTTAGCTTTAGTTCAGCATTCACTTGCGCTTCACAAGACGGACTTTGAAAACTCAACATATGGCTATATTCGCACAGGTTGTTCTTGGCCTGGACCTAGGCAATCCAGCCAAAATGACGCTCAGGTTAGAGTTATTCTCTTTTGGATTCGTATGTAGATGGATAACCTTGAAAGATGTTAGGACCTAGGATTGCAACTCTTACATTGATTTGGTTGTGTAATGCAATAAAGGCCCGGATCATAGTCTGATTATTATCAGGTTATGGTTAAAGACAAGCTTATTATGCTGTTGTGAGGAAATGTCTTTATCTGGCCATGGTGATGAACAATGAATTTGGTGGATAACAATGATCCATATTAGGTGTTTAATCATTCAGAAAACACTTTAAGTTTGTGTGTGTTTGTTTATTTGCATGGTTAACGGACAGTAGGTGGGGAGGAGGTTGTGGAATGTGGACCTGAGCTGCTTTCGGACCCGAAGAAACCTCAGGAGAAACAACATGTCGGATGTCGGTCGAGGAACACGCAAGCACTGCAGTGTTACAAATGCATCAGAAGCTCTGAACGACATTGTTGCCAAGGATCCATACTAGTGGTTCAGTTGATGAAATTGAGGAGAATGGTGATGGAAATTTGTCTGAGGAGTTGGAGTTAACGTCCCGACTCTTGTCAGAGAACGATGAGCTCAAAAATTACTACGAGAAAAACTGCCAAGGTGGACTCTGATAAGAAGATGATAAAGAGGTTCAAACACTGTTGACTCGCTTGTTCAGCATTCTACGAGCGCACAAGGCTTTTGCTCGGGTTGTGTGCGAACCACTTGGCTGGGAGTTTGATTGTCTTCCACTGAAAGGCGGTGCTCTTCTTGTCGAATCTAATGCTAGCTAGAACAATGAGATGCCCGTGATACGTGATATCCCTCCTATTTGATCCATCATCTATCCTCAGAAATCCCTCTCTGGTAATATTTTGCTTTTAGAACAGTCTCTGTCTTTCCTTATCGAAGATTGTTCCTTGTGTGTTCTTTCATGCTAAAAGCTGTCTTAAAAAACTTTCTGTCGGAATCAGTGATCAATCTTTGTTTCTTTCAATTGTTTTGTCCATTTATTAGAAACCAAGGAAAAGGATGGTGCCAGTTAATGTTGCAAAGCAGAGAGCCGATGAGAAGAGTGAGTTGACGCTTATAAAGGTGAATGAGGTTGAAAAAGGCAATGTCAGATCTTCCATCTCTAACATTCAGATTGATCCTATCAGCACAAGAAGCGTAAACATCACACAAGAGAAGCAAGCTTCTTCTTAAACCTTAAACCAGAAGGAAGACGCCAAATAAAAATCTCAAGGTGCAGTTTTTCCTCACCTCTTAATTATGAGCCTAGAGTCATCTTCTTGTTTTAACTTAGAATCTCACACCTTATAGGTTTAATTCGATTATAAAGTTCTTAGGAAAAACATAACAGAGATTGGATTTAGGTTTCGGTAAAATTTGATAATAGATACTGAAACGTGTTCCATTGTGTAACGCTTGGTCCGGACCTTGCCATATGAGATTGTTAGTCAAACTGCACTTGCTTTCTTTTTCGAATCTCAACCTTTTTGCATGAATTTGGTTCTTCTTTTTTGTTTTGTTTTTGGGCGCATATGTACAGACAATGTTGTGTGTGAGAGTAGTGGTTTGGGGATCCTAAATGCAAGAAAATAGCTCTGCGGCTGAGCATGCAGCGCAAGGAGCCCCTTTGGTATCTTGAGCACGTAAGGCGAAACCGGAGAAAGCCGGAGGAGTAATCATCATCTAGGCAGATGAAGTAACAGGAGAATATTGTAGAGTCTCTATATAGTTGTAAAAGTAATTCATTGCTATAGAGGGTTGTACTTGTACAGTGTTGATCTGTATCAGAATTCACTGAGAGTGAGAGTTGATATGTAATGATTATAAATTCATTAACTTGTATCTCAATCCTTGTTCCATATTATACTTCTCCCCATGTTTTTTAGTGAAGGCCTAGAATTGTAGATTCAAATCAAGTAGAAATGGATTCCATCCATTATATCCATTTCACGTTTAGTAGAAAGAAAGGTGAAATGACTTTCAATTAAATGTCTTCCTCACGCGCCCGTGAAGTTTACAAATCAACATCTTGATAAGCCTGTGACTTATCATGAAAAGAAAGGGGAGAAGATTTGAGGAAGGGCAGAGGTAGAAGAGAAAATAGAGAGAGGAAGAGTTGTGGAAATTGATCGTGAATGAGTTTGTCGGAAGGGGAAGAAAGACTAAATATACACTCATAAAAGTAAAGCCTTACTAAATCGAACCCATTTATTATTAAAGCC
>OVBG01000004.1:0-14320 GCA_900406475.1 Noccaea goesingensis | reverse complement strand
AAGGCGTAGCTCAAGAACTCTTTATTAACAAACCTCTCTCTGATACATCTAAGTGTGTAGCAACTAGCAACATGGAATTTAACACCTGATAAACCACAGCTGATCCAGAACCACTACAGTCATCTTGATTTACTACATTGCAGGACAATGACTTGAGCTGTGGCATACCATTGTTGGTGCTACCCATGGTTGACCTATGTAACCTACAACAACATTAGAATGGACAATTATAGACTGAATTCAGAGTCAAAAGAAAAACCACTATTTCAACAAGCATCAATAATAAGTAGTATGTGATTACTAACATAAGATGTCAAGGAGAAATCACTCAGATTCGACTAAAAAGAAAAAAAGAAGCAACCCATATATGATTCTCTTCTTACTACATGAATATTAGAAATAGCTCAACTCACCAATTTAATGGAAAAGAGGAAACAAGTCGAACATAAGTCTTCAACTCTTCATGGAAAGGCCCAGAGGAATCTTTTGCCCAGGAACATGAAGTTTCCACTGATTCTCCAACTATGTCACCGGGATGAATCGGAAATGGTTTACAAGTGGCAACTCCTTTCAGTGCTTCCTTCTGTTCAAAGATGCAATCAGTTTCCCAAGACCTGAAATTATCAGACACTACCTATTGAAGCATAGCATATAAATATCTTTCAAACAACATACCAATTCTTGTCCTAGCGTCTCGAATTTCAATCATTTGGTGGGTGGGTCTGGTATGGTTAAAATTAAGTTTCATTCGGTTAAAAATTGGCAGTGGTCGATTTATGTTTGGTTTTAAACAAGAACCGATAATTTTGAAATCTGTGTGCAATTTGGTTTTCAATGAATCGAATCAACTACATGAACAAAACAACCAACCAAAATATCTATCGCCATCTTCTCTTTACTCTCTGCAGCCGTCGTACACGAGGTCGAAGGAAAGAACTTACCCCACTAGAATGTATATTGCCAACTTAAAATGCAATATACATTCTAGTGGGGAAAGTATATTGAATACTAGAATTGAATACTGAGATTGTCAAACATTTAGCTTAATCTCTCTTGTCTTTGCTTTCCCATGAAACTGGTATCTTAAAGATTTTTCATTTGACTAACACACAAAGGGCTAGCACTTGGCACGTATCTCTTCCTCTGTTAATGTTATGCTAATTCAACTAATTTAGAACTAGTACTAGCAACACATGGGGGTTGAACAAATTCACATAACAAAGCTCATGCCACTACATATACCTAAATGAAGAAGAAGAGATCATGGAGTGTCTCCTCCTCCTGATGCAAACCGTAAATCCAATACATGAAGCAAATTCACATAACAAAAAATGATAACTTGCAAGATTCTCTCTTTGATTAGCAAATTCAGAATCTTTTTGGCCCCAAATAATCCAAAAGCATCATTGCCCCTGCCCTCAAAAGCCATATCTTTCGTGATTTTCGGATTGATTTGATTCTCAAACCTTTCTGAAAATAACCACGCAATTGTACCTTTAGAGTAACCTGATCTAACACATATATGCTCTCATTCACATAGACCTTTATCTGCATGACTGCATCTTATGTTTTCTCTTTTCATACGAGCAATTGACATCAGTATCACAACACTTGGCACCAATATTCATAGCTTGTGATCTTTAAAGCTTTAACATGATATCGAGTTTAAGAGAATACCTTAAAACTAGCAGCTCATCGGTCTCTTATTCGTCGTCGTCGTCGTCTTCCAAATATCATCTCCACTGTCTGCATCACTTCAAACTTCCTCATCCCTCGCAGCCTCAACTAAGTCTTCGCAACCTTCTTCTTCGACTCCTAAATCGTTCTCATATGTCTTCCTCATCTGCAACTTCGTTTCCAACTTCACAGTCATAAGAGGATTTGGTTGAGAGAGAAATTTAGTTCTAGGAGAGAGACCAAGGCGAAATCAGGGGAAGGGGATTTGGTTGAGAGAGGATGCGAAATCTATTTCTAGGGTTCGTCAAATTTTTGGAATTTATCGATAGAGAGAATAGGGCAAAATCGATTTGGGATTTTTTATTGTTTAATTTATGGAGAACTAAATTAACTGTGTTTAAAGGCCACTTAATGAAATTTAGGATTAAAATAAAAAAAGTAAAAGAAAGTAAGGATTTAATAAGAAAGTATTCTCCCAGACAAAACAAAACCAGTCTACTGTCGTCTAGTGTCTACTGCTTCACTTCAAGCTCGATTGTTTCACTTCTGGGTTTCCGATTGCTCTCGAAATCAGCCGATTTAACCACCGTCGAGCTCGATTCTTCTTATAGCTTCACCACCGATCGGTTTCGGAAGAGAAAGGAGCATCGTCGACTAGACTCAATCTCTCAATTTCCGGTGATGATTCCTGCAACTCCGACTTAACCGCCGGCCGTGTCTGTCACCGTCGACTCTTCTCTCTGCAATTCTAAGGTAATCCGATAAACCTCAACAACATTCTCTCGGAAAATTGAGTTTCTGATCAACTCTAGTTTTGCAGCAAAACCGGTTGCGGTTGTTTCGCTTCTCCCTACCAAATGGACAGTCTCCGGATACTTGTTCTGCTGGCTTTCTTCGGCGCTTCTACGGCTTCGATACACAAATACAACAACGAAGGGTTCTCTTTGGCTGGGAATGCGCGATTCTTCCACGGTGGAAACGAAGCCGTCTACGCCTCAACGGCTGGAGGTCTCTCCTTCGTCAGGTAACTCAACTAGAGTAGCGTCTTTTAGGTACATTGCGTTGTGAAATGTGATTGTGATTGTCATCTCTGATGATAAACATTCTGTGTGGGATTTAGTGTTTCCGGTTAGGATGTGGTTTTTAGGTACATTGCGTTGTGAGTTGTGATTGTCGTCTCTGATATGATAAACATTCTTTGGTGTTTTAGGCTAATGTTGTTTTTCCAGGTTTGAAGAGGTAACGTTTGTGAGGACTTTCGAATCCGCTCGCAAGCATAAAGCGTCGCAGTTAGTTTCAGGGTTAGTTGAGGCAATTATATTCGAGCGAGAAGACAGAGTGAGAATCGGTGATACTTTGCTCGAAAGCAACCGCATTTGTTGCACGGCTGAGCTTGCGGATGCTGGATCTTGCAGTGTAGGTGAAGTGATCATCAGGAGGGACGATCTTGACTGGCCTAGAAGGATCCAGACATTCTTTCAAGGGAATCAGACAGTGGCTAAAATGCCCCCTGAAACCGTTGCTGTTAATAAGAGTGGGAATTATGAACTTTACTTTATGATTTGTGACAAGGACTTGGAAGGTGCCACAGTTAGTGGAAGGTCAATCTGGATGAGTAGTGGCGGTTACTTGCCTGCAAAGGAGGCTCCACTGCTCAGCTTCTTCGGTTTCATGGCAGTTGCCTATCTTCTGCTGGGGCTTGTCTGGTTTCTGAGGGTCTCCAACAACATGACTCATCTTCAGCATCAGATCAGTATGATCATTGCTCTAGGGATGTTTGAGATGGCGATCCAATACTTCCATTACGCCGATCTCAACGTGACAGGTGTAAGGCCAGTTGAGGTGACCCTCTGGACTGTGACTTTCTCTGCAGCGAGGAAGACCATCTGCTGGTTTCTTCTTCTGCTTGTCTCCATGGGGTATGGGGTGATCAAGCCGACACAGGAAGGGATAACCCCTAGAGTTTTTCTCGCTGGACTGTTTTGTTTCTTCGAGACATTGGACTTTCACTTGGCTGCGGATTTGGAGATAGTCAGGGAGTCTGGACAGATGATGATCTCGTTGTTGGTCCCTGTTACACTTGTGGATGTCTGCTTAATCTTCTGGATTTTCTCTTCTTTGGCAAGAACACTCACGCTACTTCAGGTAACATGTCTAATATCCTCTCTCTCTCTCTCTCTCTCTCTCTCTCTCNCTCTCTCTCTCTCTCTCTCTCTCTCTCTCTCTCTCTCTCTCTCTCTCTCTCTCTTGTCAATGTCATTGGATGCTTTGCATAGTTTTCTGTTCAACTGCAGAGTCAGAGAGATATGGTGAAGCTTAGGATCTACAGGGACTTCACCAACACGATTGGTCTTTCTGTTATAGTCTCTACTCTTTGGATTCCTTTTGAGGTAACAACTCTTGGTTCTCTCTCTAGTGGTGTTTATGAAAACTGAGACTGAAAATCACTTTCTTTGTATCAGATATACGTCTATGCGACTGATATGAGCGGACTGCAGGGAGAGTGGATCATTACTGCCTTTTGGCACTTGCTCTCCTTTGCTGTGCTTGCAGCCGCTTGCTTCATCTGGTCTCCTGTTCAGATTCCTTCTGCTGCTTATCATAGGCCTGAAGAGACGACGCAAGAGGATGGCGTTGAGGAGGCTGCATCAGAGATTGAACTGCCGGAGATGAGTACACAGCGTAGAGTTAGTGTGTGAACTGTGAAGTGATTAGGATTAGCTAGTAGAGGGAAGAATTACGTTGAATAAGAGAAGAGGTATCAGCTACCAAGGTATCAGCTAGTAGAGAGAGAATGTGATTAATTGCTACCAATGTATCAGCTAGTATATATCAGGATCTTGATTTGCCTATGAATGCTTTCAGATAGTATTTGCCTACTCACTTTTGTTTACTACGGTTTTGGATTCCTGAAATTTCAATATCGAAATGTCACATGATACAATTTGAGAAAAAACAGGAGCTTGATTTCACCAATAACCACAAATTTACATGAAAAAATCATCACTGCAACTATGAAACGTTACAACACTGCAATAACTCAAGCTTGGTTGCAGAGCTTATCTTCTTGTATAATCTGAGGCACCTCATTAGCATATCTCTGCTCTCGTTTTGAACTACATGCAACTCATTTTCTCACAAAACCCAACAGCTGTCTCTTCTTCTCCAATGCATCTTTTGAACCAAACTTATTCCTTCCAGGAACTTGTGGCTTGTTTGAATTTGTCTCTTCAAGACTTAGGAGATAACGTAAGAATATATTCTGCTGCTATGTTGGAAACTGGAAACTGTTTTGACCTGAAACTCATGTACTTGACTCATAGCAGCATCTGTCATCATTTGCTTGGTATGAAGCAACTCCAATTTCTGTAAAATCAAATCAGTCACCGCCATAGTTGCAACTGAATCATTTTCACATAACAATTCTGTTGATTTGAAGATGATGCACAAAGTTTCTCACCTGAGGATTAGTAGGAGTGGTGTTTTGCAGCCGCCTGTTCCTCAAACTTCCCATTAGCAACCCTAAGAGGTGAATCAGACACAGACACAGTAGTGTTGTTTCCATCCAGAGAAAAGACCATCCTTGAAAGAGATATCAACAACCCCTCCGTTAAGCTTCCATAGTTTCCGATTCACACTCCGCTGAGAATGAGAAATCTGCGAATCATATCCGCTAAACGAGCCTCCAAGAGTCTGTGATTCAGGCGACAAAGAATACTCAGAAGATGAATCAGCAGCATAGACAATGGACGATGAACAGTTTCCTCGAACCAGGTAACAGAAGGACAACCTTTCTTCTCCAGCTATAAGTGATCAGATTGACACTTGTCTCCATCTCTTTGATTATCAAATCAACTTCAGAGTATAAGCTTCTTGAATCCAAACACTTGATCAAGAAACTCAACATCTGCACTGCTGATAACCTCTTCTGCGAGTTTCCTTCAGCTACGCCGAACCTCAGGATTCTCAATCCCGTGAGCCTCGCGTAGGCTTCAACAATCAACGGGTTATGCTTCGCAAGTGACATAACAGAGAATGCTTCACCTTTTCGGAGCATCTCCCACTTTGCTCTCTCCTTCAAAAGTGACTGACGAACAAGTTAGACTTTTTCCAACCCTCTTCTTAGAGACATGACGAATCCCATTTCTCAATATCTCTGATAAAGCTCGTACCCAGCAACATTAATTAGCCGACGGAAGAGAAGTTCCAGGATTACCTTGACCATGAACAAATCTCTTCACCGTCGAAGCAACCACAATAGACCTCCGCATTTTTCTTTTAATTCCGCTTCAGCTGATTGATTTTTCCTTTCTCAGTCTCTGTTTCAGTAAACCCTTTCCTAATCGGAATCGAGAGGGGGTGACGACGAGACTCGAGAGGAAAGAGACAACAACAACGTTTATGAAAACCGGTTGATTTCCGGTTTAACACTTGACATCGAACCGCAAACCGGACTAGCAATTTTGATTGGAAAACAAATTGTCAAAGTCTTATCTCTCTTTCGCAAAAAAGTCAACGTACTGAATGACTTTTCTCCTTCTTCGGCAGATATGGCTTATCCAGAGACTTCTCTCGCTACTCTAGTCTCATGGCTTCTTCTTCTTCTTCTTCTTCTACTTCGCGAGCTTCCATGTCTCAGTCATTTACGCAAACAGTTGAGCTGCAATGGGGTTTCCATGTTCGGTGATCAAGGGATCTGGAGAAGCCAAACCATCGCACCTGCTCTCAAACAAGCGATTGTGGAATCGAGGATCTCGATGGTGGTGCTCTTGAAGAACTATGCTTCATCGAGCTGGTGTTTGGATGAGCTGTTGGGGATTTTGAAGAAATGGGGCAAATAGTGATGACTGTCTTCTACGGAGTAGATCCATCTGATGTTCGGAAGAGAGACGAAGATGGAGCCAAGCTTTGAAGGATGTGGGCAACATAGCCGGACAACACTTGCTAAACTGGTTTGTGCTATATAATTCTTACTTTCTTAGTACGATTTGGGAAATTTTCTTTCTGAATCTCCATAGAAAGTTTCCTTAGTACAATTTGGTTGATTTCCCCTCTCTCTCTCTCTCTCTCTCTCTCTCTAACTAAACGCTACAATCTCTGCAAGGTTGGTATTGAAGCACACTTGGAAAAAATGCAGTCTTTGTTACATTGAGATCATGAGGATGGAGCAATGATTGTTGGAATCTGTGGTCCTGCAGGCATTGGTAAATCTACCATTGCGAGCGCTTTACATAGCCGACTCTGTAGTAGTTTCCAGCTTACTCTTTTTATGGAGAATCTTAGGGGAAGCTGTAGTAGTGGTCTTGATGAGTATGGATTGAAACTGAGTCTACAAGAGCAACTTCTTTCAAAGATTTTGAACCAAAATGGCATGAAAGTAAACCATTTAGGTGCAATACAGGAAAGGTTATGCGACCAAAGAGTTTTTCTCGATGATGCGGATGGCCTGAAGCTAGAGGCTTTGGCTGATGAAACTAGGTGGTTTGGTCCTGGAAGTAGGATTATCGTAACCAGAAGATAAAGGGCTTCTGGAGCAACGTGGCATCGATATCACATACAATGTGGATTTTCCAACTAAAGCAGAAGCTCGTCGGATCTTGTGTAGATTTGCTTTTAAACAGAGCTCTGCACCAAGTGGTTTTGAAAAGCTTGTGGAAAGAGTAACAGTGCTCTGCAGAAGGAACTATATCCATGCATAAGTTACTAAAACAAGTGGCTAGAGAAGATGTCCAAACACAAGAGCCTAAACGCCAAATCCTAATTGATATGGATGAGATTCGCGATGCCATGGAAAATGATTCTGTAAGTTGCTATTTTCTCTAAATGCCATGAAAACTTACATATGTTAACCTTGTTGTGCTAACACTTTATTTATTTATTTGGAATGCTGATTAGGTTAGTACAAATGTGATGGGTATATCTTTGGATGGTATCAACAATCCCAAACGTTGTGTGTATATGCACAGGAGCTTTTAAAAGAACGCTTAATCTTCGATTTCTCAGCGTCTACGAGACAAGACGTGATGTAAATGTTAGAGTGCATGTACCCAAGGGCGCCGAGGACATGGACTTCCCACCTCGTCTAAGGTTATTACGTTGGGAGGTATACCCTGCAAAGTGTCTTCCTCATAGATTTACGCCGGAACATCTTGTGGAGCTCAATTTGGTAAATAGTAAGCTCGAGAAGCTTTGGCAAGGAACCCAGGTTTGTATTTTCTTAACTATACATTTTCAAATGTGTTCTTTGTGTCAGTCATCTTGTGTTGATGATTTTTCCTTTGTTGTTGTGTTGTTATTACATTCAGCCCCTTACAGATCTGAAGAAGATGGTTTTGTATGGATCCATGAGTTTGAAGGAGGTTCCTGATCTTTCAAATGCTACAAATCTGAAGAAACTGGATCCAACAGGTTGCTGGAGTTTGGTGGATATATTGGAGATCTTCATAAGCTAGAGGAGTTGGAGATGAATCTATGTATTGGCCTACAAGTTTTTTCATGCTAAACTCAACTTGGCATCTCTTGAATCACTCAAGATGGTAGGATGCTGGCAATTGAAGAAAATCCCAGATATTTCCACCAACATCGATTCACTAGTAATCGGAGAAACAATGTTACAAGAGTTTCCTGAATCAATCACGCTTTGGCCTCGCCTTCAGAGTCTCAATATATATGGCAGTCTCATCTCAGCTCCATTTTTGGCAGCTTCGAATCAATCACATAGCTCTCTCTCTCTCTCTCTCTCTCTCTCTCTACAATTGAGAGGATACCAGATTGCATCAAAGATCTTGATGGGTTAAAGTTTCTTTACATAGCTGAATGTCCAAAACTTGCTTCACTCCCTGAGCTCCCTCGCTCGCTCAGAAAGCTAACAGTAGACAATTGTGAGTCACTTGAGACGGTTTGTTTTCCTTGGGACACTATAACTCACTTCCTCTATTTCCCCAACTGCTTCAAACTGGGACCAGAAGCGAGGAGAGTCATCATGAAGCAATCGTTTAGAGCATACTTACCTGGAAGAGAGATACCTGAAGAGTTTAACCGTCGATCTTTAGGAACTTCTTTGACCATCCGTCCATCTATATGCAAGTTTAGGATTTGCCTTGTGCTTTCTCCTAAACCGGATATGGAAGAAGCTCATTTCAGATTACTGTTTCACATACGTGGAAAAGGTTGCACCACTGATGAATACATGCTTGAGTTTAATTTGTGTAAAATCCGAGCTGAGCATCTTTTGGTATTTTTCGCTGAGTTTGTTGAACAGCACCAAGAGGTGTTGTTCAAATTCAGTACCCCATCCCACGAAGTCGACGTTATTGAATGTGGTGTCCAGGTTTTGACGGATGACGAAACCAACAGAAGCATAAGGAGCTGTGATAAACCTTGTACAGAAAAAGTGTCTGAAGACAGCGATGATGAAAGTCAAAGTCTCTCTGATAAGAGCAATGAGTTTGGTGAAAACAGAGTAAAGATCTTTAAAGGTTATACTCTGTTTCTTGCTTTAGTTTTTACTTTCCTTTTGAGTTCGATTTCAAGTGTTATGTTGAGTATTGAAATTTGGATAAGCATAATGAGCTATGGAACTTGTTCAGAACAAGTGTCTGGAAACGGCAATGAAAGTCTGTCTGATAAGAGTAATGAGTTTGGTGATTACAGAGTAAAGATCTTTAAAGGTTATGCTCTGTTTCTTTCTTTAGCTTTTACTTTCCTTTTGTGTTGTATTGACAAGTATTGAATTTTGAGTTTGCTTTCTTGTGCTCCGCTTGCATCTCCTTAAACAGTCTCCATTGGATTTATGACAACCAAGCAATATAACAAGGTTTTTCCTTTAGCTTTCCAATAAAAAAACAGTATTGTGGTGACTTTTGTTTAGTCGTTAACTAAGTTTTATTTGTTTCGTCTGCAATGATACTTCACTACCTCCAAGTTTCGTTTGCTTTTTAAAGATGAAGAAACTCTACCAATAGTCAACAGAGTCAACAATGAGGGTACACCCACTAACGATCCTCTCTAGCAGTTTTCAGCTTACTTGTTTCATGGAGAATCTTAGAGGAAACTATAAGAATGGTCTTGACGACTATGGACTGAAGCTGAGTCTAAAAGAGCAACTTCTTTCCAAGATTTTAAACCAAAATGGTATGAGTATATACCATTTAGGTGCTATCCCGGAAAGGCTATGCGACCAGAAATTTCTTATCATTCTTGATGGTGTTGACGATCTCAAGCAACTTGAAGCTTTGGCTGATGAAACTAACTGGTTTGGTCCTGGAAGTAGGATTGTCAATTTGTCATAACCACAAAAGATCAAGAGCTTTTGGAGCAACATGGTATCGATAACTCATACTATCAAGAGATTTGCTCAGACGATATATCACAAATCTCAAACGATGTGGATATAAGCGCAGGAGCATTCAAAAAGCTGCGTAATCTTCAATTTCTCAGCATCTATAACACAGGACGTGATAGAAATGTAAGTGCATGTGCCTGAGGACATGGAGTTCCACCTTGTCTAAGGTTATTACATTGGGAGGTATATCCAGGAAAGAGGCTTCCTCATACATTAAAACCGGAACATCTCTTGGAGCTCAATTTGCAGAACCAGCTTGAGAAGCTCTGGGAAGGAATCCAGCCACTTACAAATCTCAAGAAGATGGAGTTGGTAGGGTCTTATCATTTGAAAGAACTCCCAGATCTTTCCAATGCTATAAACATCAAGAGAATCGATCTTCCTCGTTGCGAGAGCTTGGTAGAGATTCCTTATTCTATTGGAAAACTTCAAAAGCTAGAGTTCTTGATTATGGATTTCTGTAGAAAGCTACACGTTGTTCTTGAAAAACTTGAGATGAGAGGATGCTGGAAACTGAAACAAATCCCAGATATCTCCACGAGTATCACAATACTCTCAATCACAGACACAATTTTGGAAGATTTGGCTGGATCGTCAATAAGGCTCTGGTCTCGCCTTCAGATTCTTGATATATTTGGCAGTGCCCATGTGTCCCCAGTCGTGGCAGAGATTTATCTGTAAAGATATTGAGAAGATTCCAGATTGCACCAAAGCTCTTCATGGTTTAATAGAGCTTCATATCTATGGCTGTCCCGAAATTGTATCACTCTACCAGAGCTCCCTTTCTCGCTTAGAAGGCTGATAGTGGACACTTGGGAATCATTGGAGACGCTAACACCTTTCTCTTCTGACTCTCCAATTGAAGTTCTTTATTTCTCCACCTGCTTCAAACTAGGTCAAGAAGCACGTAGAGTGATCACCAAGAAACCTGGAAGAAATGTACCAGCAGAGGAGTTCGATCATCTAAAGACATCGACGTTATTGAATGCGGTATCAAGATCTTTGACAGGGCAAACCAATTAATAGAAGCACAATGAGCTAAATAAGCAATGAATGTAAAGCACATGGTATCACAATGAGCTAAAGAAGCTATGAGTATGTGATTCTGCTTTTACATCTATTTAAGAATCAACTCTTTAAACCTGCAGTAAAGAATGAGGGAATTCAGAGAACACACCTTGTCCAAGATCGAGTAAGAACAGAAACTAAGTTCAGTTTGAGCCACAACTTGAGCCTCCTCTCACCTGAAATCAAAACGAATTATGGAACTAAACAGATAAGTGTATTATATGTACCGCTGTTTGGGAAAGGCCCATCTCCTTTCATTTTGAACAAGGCACTTGCTTCCTCCTTTAAACCTTTCTTACATAGCCCTGAGATCATTGAAGTGCATGTTACAACGTCAGGCTTCACTCCTTCGAGGCCGAGACTATTGAATAACTTCCACGCATCTCCCACCTTCCCAGCCTCCTGATCATTCTTTCAACTAAAGCAACTGCTTCTGGAGCTTTGTTGTGGAGAAAAAGTCCATGGATTAGAGTGTTGAATGTCACTGTGTTAGGTTTAAATCCCATTTCAACCATTTGATCAAGCAAAGCTACGGCTTCAGAGGTCCTATTTCCATGACAGTATCCATTGAGAAGGGAAGAAAGCGTGACAATGCTGGGCTCATATCCAAGTTTCATCATCTTCCCAAGAAGAGCTAAACCAAGCGAGAGTTGGGAGGAGCGGCAGAAACAGTTTATGAGAATACTGTAAGTATACAGATTGTGTGCAATTCCCAGCTCTTGCATCTGCTCCCCCAGAGATATCACGACATCGTACTTCTTCATCTTAGCAATTGCACTCAACAATTTACTGAAATCAACGATGGAAGGAAAAGGACGAGACTTGGCCATTTCACCGAACAAACCAATTGCATCGTCTAACTTTAAATCCTGGACTAACCCATTTCTCAATATCTCTCTGTAATCATCACTACCACTAGAGAATGACGCTCGGAAATTTAAGGAGGAACAAGGAGCAGTTCCACAAGTACCTTTCCCCTGGAGATTACGATGAACAAATCTCTTCGTCGACGATGATGATGCAGTTGCGTTCGAAATCGATCTCATAATCCTCTCGATTTTACTTCAGCTTTATAAATTCCTTCTCAATCTCAGATTCTTCTCCAGGAATCGATCTTTCGCTCTGCAAATCGAAAAACCTTAGCACGAATTTACACTGAACTGTGCCTGTGGATTGTTCAATGGTTATACAAAAACCGGTACAGTTCCGGTTTAACATTTAGTACATTTATGGTTTAGTAACAATTACCCAGTGAAAACCGGTGGGTTTCTGGTTTAGAGAACTTATCACCAAACCGATGTAATAAGAATTTAAATAATTCTGTTTAATGGAATATTTCTTTAACTAAACTAGTCTGTTAGCAAAATTCATAGAACCAGCCATTTCCAAATACCGAAAGTAGAATCAAAACAAGACAATCTTGAACCGGTTTTACAACCAAGAAATTAAGCTTAACTAAGTCCACTTCTCCGGTTTTTGGGGTGATAAACAAAAGCAAGAATGGAATCAAAGACAAATTGTTGAGGTTCCAACAAGTCTCCCTCGAGTTTGACGTATGAATGTAAGTATATATGTAACCACACAACATTTTGGTGTGCAACTTATAGCACCTTCCTTGGCACAATGTAACGTTTTTTTCTATTTTCTCTCATTACGCGTTGGCGTTAATACACAACCAACTCACTTGTTGCCTGAGTCCACCTACTTGTTTCATCTTCGTTCGTAATTTCGTATAAAGTCTTCCAAAGACCACCAAGTCTTCGAATATCTGACTTTTTCTATTCTTGTTTATAATGATAATTCCCTCCACAGAAACTTCGTTTACTTTTCAAAAACGAAAGCAACGAAAAAGCGAAGAAACTTGATATTTATTCCTCTCAATACAACTGTCTGTGAGACTGTGACTACCACTTGCCATAAAAAAGCTTATCTATGTGAATCTGTGATTCTGAACCACTCACGAATCACGATCCTCTCTCATGGCTTCTTCTTCTCCGCAATACCGCGTCTTCACGAGCTTCCAAAATCTAGAAAAATTATATATGATTTTGGATAAACTATAAAAATTTATGTCACAGATATTCTCTGCAAATGATATTTGGATCTTTATATTTTTAACTAAAAAATTACAACAACAAAATACTTTAAAGTCACTAAAATCCATTTGTTAAATTCTTTATAATAACTGTAGATTGGAAGATATATTTTCAATTCACTAGTCCAATAATATGTTTGAATAACATAAGATTTGTCATTTAAAAAAAAAAAAAAAAAAAAAAAAAAAAAAANAAAAAAAAAAAAAATTGAATTTTTGATTGAATATCTGGATGTTTGTTCATATGCTACGTACTTTTATTAACATCTTATTTACACCTATGACCTACTATAAAAAAACAACATTTTAGCTAGCTTACCACTAATAAAGACTACTAAAATATATACATAAGATTGAAAATGCTTATTTCAAGTTATTGTGTCATATACGTATAAACATTGAGGAAAACATAGATGATGATCTCCCCGATATCAAATCAGAACATCTATTGAAACCCAGAAATTTCTTCGATTTGATTCTCTTTGATGAAGCTCCCTTGCTCGATTCGATCAATTTCAGCTCTCAGTTTCTCCGTAGTTGTAGAAATGTAAGCTAATTGATCGATTCCGTAAAAGGAAACACAGCTGGGAGATAGCATTGAGCATAGAGAATGCAATAGATTTTTTGGAAAAGTAATACATCTTTGATATAATTTGCTTATATTTTGCTCAATTTTGCTAAATTTTGTTTATTTATTTACTTTTTGTCTAATTTTGGTTGAAAGTTTTCAGTTTTGCAATTATTATAACGATTTCTTTTATTATGTTTGTAACATTCTTTAGGTAGGAAAAAAATATGTATGTGTGTTATTATATATAATCAGTCTTGCTAAAAAAAAACCTTATTAGAAAAAGTTCAGAAAATATCATAAAAATAGCAATCACCAGTGAAATTTTTTATGGCATTTGTTTTTGGTATTTTCTTTATTATATCTTATGTTCACTGTTTATGTTTGGAATTTGATGTGTAATAGTTCTTTTTTTGGCGTGTATTTATTAGAATATTATCGTATATATCTTTTAAAGTTTTATATTTATTATTATTTAGAGCTTATGTTGCTTTCTAGTGATCAGTTTATCGATTAGTTTAATTTGATAAAGTTTTCATTCTTCTTTATATTATTTGATTTACATATA
>OVBG01000003.1:0-14548 GCA_900406475.1 Noccaea goesingensis | reverse complement strand
TAAACATCTTTAATATATTTGTAAATCTTTCAAATAAAATCGTACATGAGNATGAGACATCGCCATTTTTATCTATAAAGTTCGTTGCTTTGTGTGTTTTTTTTTTTCACAGAGAGTCCATTGAAGAAGAGCTTTTCTGAGAAGAGGATAAGAAAAGGTTTTTTGTACAAAAACGAGGGCGAGAAAGAGAAGGGGAATAGCACTCAATAGCCATAAAAAACATGCTAATTAAGGATATAGCCATAGTATGTTATTGGATAGAATATTTTAAACATTTTATACAATATTTACATAAATATCCCCCGATTGTATCAGCTAACGAGGGAGCCGTCGGCTTCATGTAAGCCGTCAAATAGTAGTTAACCTTATTTATGTAAATATTGAAATAGGGGGTTTGGGGTACCGATTTCCTTTTCGTTAAAACCACTAGTTCAAAAGCGATGGTTGTGTGATTAATCGACTTCCCATTCTATTATCTTTGTGAGAAATACTAGTTCGATAAAGTAGAGGAGAATTGTGGAGTTTATATAACCTGAATTTTTGAGGTTTGCGTTTCTTCGGTTTTGAATATTTCGGCTGATGAGAAGGTGAAGGAGATATCGGCGTTCGGCGAGGTAATATTTAATGATTTCTATGATTGTTCTTATATAGTGTCCATCTTGCAATTTTAGGGGAGTATTACAAATCTGGAACATAATAGTGTCGTTCTATTGAAAGTTTGGTTGTGATTTCAAAGTATCCATAGTTTGCTGTGCAGATATGAGGTGAAAACGACAATGTCTTAAATTTGCTTAATTTGAAACAGACTTACTCTTATTATGGTGTAAATTATGTTTTTGTGTTGTTCTTTATACAAATGGGGTGGTTTTCTCTTCGTCTGTTAAATTACTTGTTTATTTTGTAACTTACATTCATTATTTCCTTTTCGCCTGGTGTCATTACAGTTGATAGAATGGAAGAGATGGGATTACCTGAACGATTATTCGAGACTGGTTTTGAACCAACCGGTAGGAAAAGAGTGCACAACTACTTCACTCTTAGGTGGGTTGAACTTATAAAACCAGCTCTTGATGCGGAACACATTCAAAAGTTGAGTGAGTCGCAGTTCAGTATTGTGATGAAAATGGGAGAGCACACATTCTCCGTTATGTTCATTCATTACCTTCTCTCTAGGCAATTGGCAACAAAAAAAAAATATGAGCTTTGGTGGGTATTTTCTGGGAAGCCAGTTCGTTACGGCTTGGGTGAATTCGCAGTTGTGACTGGATTGAACTGTGAGGAGCCTAATGGAAAACAGTGTACGACGGACAAGAAACAAAAATCCATTAAAAAACGGAAGAAAAAGGAGTCAACTGGGAAGGATAGAGGTCCGATGTGGGAATCTTTATTTGGAGATATTGAAGATCCTACAACATCATGGATTCTGGAGAGGCTACTAATGGGAAAGAAATACAAAGACCCTATAACACGGTTTCGTCTTGCTTTGTTGCTTATTGTTGAAGGAATTTTGTGTCCTACCAGCAAAACAACAAACATAAGAGCTGAGGTTGTGGAAATGGTTGCTGACGTAGACGCATTTTTGAAGTATCCATGGGGTCGCGAATCTTTCTTACTAACTGTTAGAAGTGCTAAGGCACGTACTACATCGCAGTATGTACAGAAGACAACAGCTATTCAAGGCTTCGCACATGCTATTGTCCTTGTAGCTGCTTGTTCATGTCCGGAGATTGTTGGATGTAAAGGTGGTGGGGATTCAATAGTATCGGATGTTGGAAGCATTGAAGATGTAGTGAAATTTGTGGTTGAGAGGAGTTTTTTCGTCAATGTCGTAACATCAAAGGCAGTTGATCAGAGGGGCCAGGTTTGTTCAATGTCATATATTTACTTCCTTATATGGTTGTTTCTGAAGGAAAGGTTGTAAGTATATACTACTTTTCCTTCTTTTGCATATGTTCTATTCTTTTATTTTGTTTAATATCTAATTATGTTTTAAATCATATCAGGCTTGTGTAAGATCAATGCTTACTGATCCTACAACTTGGAATGAGTCGATAAGTTATTTTGAAGATGAGGAACATGATCCTCAGGTGGCACATATGGTCTCGTTGATTGCCGAAGATTTCCCATTTGAACACAATTCGTGGCGTGGAGGTGTTAAGGCAAGTGAAGTGGGACACAAAAACGTAACTGGTGATGATGTGGATGATACCGATGTAGAAGTAGCGGTAGACATAAATGACGTTGGTGAGAGTTGTTCGAATGTCAGGCGAATTCAGAAATTATCTTTAAAATCTTATGAAACTCGTGGTGTTGTTGGTGGGACGAGCGAGATGAAAGTTGGTGGTAGAGAAGAAGTCGATGTATCAGCTTTGTTGAAGGAGTTAGCAGATGGTTATGAAGAACGAACTGCACAGCTGTTGAAGGGTGTGTATGGAAGTTTAGAAGTTCATCTTGATACCGTTTTCGATAAGCTCAAATCCCATATTGAGGCGTTGTTGAAAAAAGAAATAAGAAGTATATATGATGCACACCAGCAACATTATGGTGGAGGGTTTAACACTGACGGGTGCAGTGGGAACAACTCAAATGGTGAAACTCTATATCTTCTCATTTTCCTTAACCGATCAGAATGGTGTATATATTCAGACACATATTGGTGTTAACTTATGTTTAAATGTGACCTTTCCTGTTATTTATGTAGGGGGTGAAGATGTTCTAAACAAAGACTTGCTCCCCGTAAGAACACTATTGAAACCAAGGAAAAGGGAAGGAAGAAGACTATCACGGTCGAAGGTAACTAAATAGTAGACAGAAGCAATGAAATATTTATTATCCTCAATTCATTTGTAAAGATTAAATGTAAAACTAAAACACCCAAATGAAATTTAATGATTACGTTGTTGGCCTGTAGGTTGCTGTGCCATCTGAAGCTAGTGAAACACGTCTTGCAGGTGGCACTTTAAAAAGGAAGGATGATTTTGATGGGGAATTGTCCGAGGACAATGTAAATAAGAGAAGGTCTCGGACGTTGGTGAAGGCATCAATCAATGTCAAGGTTCGGACTTGAAACTACCCTTTTTATTTTTATTGACTTTAACATTTTTGGAAATGGTATTGCACTTTTCAGGGATCTACGATGGATGATTTAGTCAGTGAACATTCAACTAAGAACAAATGCAGAAGGTTTAGTAAACGAACACGTAGTTGTCCAGATAGATACACACCTGCAGTTTCTTTGCATAAAAAACAGAAGAAGAATGTGGCAGTTAATAATAAAAAGCGGAATGAAGTTGATCCTGTTGAGTTTGAGAATCAAGTGGTTGTGGGTCAGCCCTCTCTTACTGTCATACTGATAGGTGGGTTTAATCCTTTTGTTGAACCGGATGAAGAAAAACTTGCCGCCTTCCATGTCGCCGTTAGTGGGAATGGGTAAATTTTTTAAAGTTAAATTATTCAGTCATCCACTTGTGTGAATTTGCCCAATATTTTTATATTTTGAAGTTAAACATATTTTTTTGTGGTTGAAGTAGGGTTATTACATTGTTCGATGGAAGCTTTGTGAAGGCAGAAATTATGAAAACTTTATTCGATTGCGCGAACCCTATAGATACGAAGGTAGTTCAGTTTCTCGTAGGAAGTCCTAAGGAATAGTCAACATGATTTGAATTGTCTCGCAGTTTTATGAATTATGCTTTGTTGTTCTTACTAGGTTGTGGAGGTTCTCGTCCATCATGCACATGTGAGGTGTGAGTATGATTCATCTGCCCGCTATGACTTCCTCCCTGCTGAATTTCTTCCACAAGTGGAAAGAGAGTACATTCAGTTTTCATCATCCGATGAAAATGGGAAACTGAAGTTCCACTCCGGTGTAAGCTTAAAATATGGTGGACGCCGGTCTGTTGGCGTAGCTGTAGATATGTTGTATTGTCCTCTGAAGGTTCATGTACATCATTGGGTCGGGCTTTGCATAGACGTTAATATGTGCAAGATTACTGTCCTTGACTGCAATCTTGCTTGCATCAGTGATGAAGAATTGGAGAATTACCTAAAACCCTTGGCAGAGATGCTTCCATATATACGCTGCGCTGCAATTGGGGATGATGTCGACCAACCAGCTAGAGTGAAGCGTTTTGATATTACCAGGCTTGATCTTCCTTTTATGTGTGAGATCCCTGGTAAGCTGTGCTACGATTACATGCCTTTTATCAACGTCTGTTTCATATTCAGTGAACATTATTTAGCCAATGTTAGGTTTTAATATAGTGAATATTTTCCACATAGGCTTGTCCGCAGTTGCAGCATTTGTACTGATGGAGCTTCATGCAACCGACCAGCTACTTTCTTGTGATAATCTTGATGATGGCAATCTCCAGACGGCTGCCCGTAGTTATGCTGTTGAATCCGTAGGCCTTGCATCTGGTTGATTGTATTTGTTGTTGTTGAATTTGTATTTGTATACTGAACTGATGTTTCTGATTCCTCTGTATTTTGTTCTAAGTTTCGTACTGCTTCTTATATATGATGATGTTTCCGTCAATAGAGTGGAGCTTAAGATCATCACTTAGGAGGACATACAATAACTGGTTTTGGTATTGATATAAGGTTTACAACGACTAGCGATTTTGTAATATAGTCATTTCCATGTCTTCATCACCTGGAGACTCGGATTGCAGTGAGAGCTTACCCGGAAATTGAGGTTTAAATGACAAGTTGGCGCCACTCAAATATTAATGTCTTCAAAAATTACTCTGTTTCATTTTTAACTCTTCTCGAAGATCCCGACCCGATCCCGACCCGCCTTATAATTGTCATAAATCCCAAATCGATTTACTTATGAACCCTAGAGCAAAATTTCGAGAAAATCCTCAAATCGATCTTGTTATACACCAATCTCTGAAATTGACGGTGAGTCCATTGATATATGCGAATTTCGTATCATCCTTCTTATCTCTTACACCTTAGATTGTGCATTTCGTTGTTCTTCTTCTCCTTTTCATTTTGATTTCTCTTCTTCTCCTTGTTCTTATTTTCTTCTGTTTTTTGTGTTGATTTGCTGATTCAAAGTCATGAGCAACTTGTCTGGAGCATCGAGTGGATCTTCGAGTGGCCGTTCTAGAGGAAGAGTTTTTGGATTGCCTAAAACTCGTTGTTGGTGTGGGGAGCAAATCCAACAGTTGATATCGAAATCTGACAACAATCCATTCCGGCGGTACTATCGTTGTGGATATGCTGCAGCTAACACGGTAATTAGACAATTATCATTGCTTCTTGTTCATAGATTTAGTGTTTTGATTGGGTTTTTCTTTTTCCGATGAATGTAGCTTGTAAACGACAACCACATCTTCAAGTGGGTTGATGAGGCCCACTTAAACGAGATTGAGACATTGAAAACGAAAGTTGCAAAACTTGAAGAAAAGCTCGAAGAGGTTACAACAGAAAGGAAGGAGTATGAGATGTTTGAGAGAATGGAAAAGGCATTGGATGAATCTTCATCTAACACGAAGAAGATGATGATTTTTGTAGTCATTGGGTGTATGGTCATTGTTGGAGCTAGTAAAATACTAGGTTGAGGTTGTTGTCAAGGTGAACAAGTATGGTATTGTTATCATTAGAAGTGTTTTCTGTTTTAGTTTGTATGATATTGCACTTGTGATCATAGTTTGGGTGTATGGTCATTAATACTTTTGCTGTATGCGTAGACTTGGATTGTAAGAATCTGAGAGCTATGGTTAAGTATAATAGTTGCTTCTTAATTGCGATATTTGCTTTTAATTAATTGTTCATCGTTTTTTTTCCACATATTGTGTTAGGGTTAGGGGGGTGGGGGGGGGGGTGGTTTAGGGGTTAGGGTTTAGGGTTTAGTGTTTAGGGTTTAGTTTTTTGGGGTGGGGGGGTTTAGGGTTTAGGGTTTTATAATTGATTGATGCTAGTTTTGGATGGTTATATTTATATGGTGGTTCGATAGGGTTTTATCATTAGGATTTGAGGAACAAAACTTTTCTGAAATTACATCTATAAAAACGTATCTTTTGATTTTCGTGTTGCATTTTGTAATGAAGTGCGATGACTTGCTGACCAGTGACCACCACACAAGTTCCACAAAGGAGATGATGAAATGAACACCTGCATAAAGTCGAGTATGTCAGTAAATATAACAGGAAGTGACAATGGCTAATAAAAGGCTTACCTATAGAGTACCAAATAAGTCAAAGTATGTCAGGTATGGCTATGACCAACTTTCTCTTGCATCTCGAGAATCAACAGTGTGAGAATCATTTATGTTTATATCCCGGAAATAAGTTTTATTTCTTCAAGGAAAATCTTGGTGGAAGTAAATTTGGTCAAAGAGAAGGTTTTTATTCTGACATGCAATTTGTCAAAAACAGGGCAATTTTTGGTGAATGTAAAAATATAAATATAACCGGAGTCATCTTTCATTATCCATATAACATAACCGGAGTCATCTTTCATTATCCATATAAGAAGATTGTGGATATGTTTGAGTGAAACTTTCATAAATATATCAGAAGACGCTCTGAAGCATCTGGAGAAAAGTTACACATATGGCGGCACTTTCAACCATTTGTCAGTTGGATAATAAGAGGTCAGATTGGAGGATCAAAGCGAAGGTGTTGAAAAAGTGGATTCAAATACTAGACGGTGGCGGTAGTATCCTCCGTTTCATGTTAGTCGATGAATTTGTAAGTATTGTCTATTGATATCAAATTTATAGTTTTTGTTGTTGCATAATTAAAAATGTCAAGATGTATAACTAATTTGTTTTTCTCAATAATCTTGTAATTGGATTTAATAAGGGATGGAAAATACCTGCTGAAGTTAATCAAGCAACTGGCCTCTTCGAAGTGTTTAATGAAAATCTGCATGAGGGACAATGGAACATAATAACTAACTTTCAAGTCTCACCGGCAGCGGAAGGGCCACGTTTAGCGTTTAATGACTTGGTGATTCTATTCACGCATAATACGGTCATCGAAAGTTCAGAAGGACGACATCAGGAGCATTACATGGAGTTCAAGAATTTCATAAATGTGAAGAATGGAGGACATGGTTCCATGTACCCAATTGGTATGTTCTATTTACTCAATGCTCAATTATATTGATGTTTTGGACATATAAAATATAGGTGAATGTAAACGGTGCTGTTATAAATGTCTTAGATTTGATAGGTTATCTTGATAATGTTGAAGAGTTTGTCAGCATCAAAGATCGAAGTTTTACATTAGGTGAGACCAAACGAACAACAAAAGTCAAATTTTGGATCAAGGACACAGAGTAAGTTCAACTAATATAATCATTAGTTGTCTAACAAGGGTATAAAATTAAGGAAAAACCGTCTATTTAAATTGACACTAATAATTTGAAGTTGTTTTTCAGGGGTGTCACTCTTGAATGTCGAGCTTATGGGGTTTTGGGTATGCAGCTATATGATTTATGGTATAGACAAGGTTCAAGCGAAACAATCATTACCCTTAGTGACTGGATGGTTTTTAGGAAGAACAGTAAGTTACCATAAATATAAGGTAATGTGTAATATATTTGGTGGTATCATGCAATGATGAGTTCCTTGTATGTTGAACTCACAACTGTAGGTTCCGGCGAGATAAAAATCAGGGATGCTGGAGGACTTTCAAGGTTTGAGTTCGACGCTGACTACAAAGATGTTCGTGATTTTAGAGCGAGATAGTAAGTACTTTAACGGTTACTAATGTATCTGATATTAATGATTTTTGTTGCACTCTAACCATTATTAATATTGAATAAACATTAATTTAATCATGCAGTTTTGGTGCGCCAGATCAGTCAAGCTCCTCATTCGCAAGTTCCAGCGGGGCTGCAGGGTCAAGTGTGGTGTTAATCGTCATAGATCCTTGAATGAATAATTACCAATCTCTAAATGGTTAATCATCTGTGTTTGAGTTGTTATTGATCCACATTTGTCAAAACTAGCGTGTTTTCATATGAACTTATTGTCTGATTTCTCAAAACTTAAGCTCTGTCTTCTATTACATTTAACAAACTTTAAATTTTTAAGTTACATAATTTCTTTGTTTATTGCATATGTCTTACAACAACTTATGACTAGTTTGAAAATAGACAATATTATAATCTCTTTAAAATGAGTCTTTCATTTCAAATTGGCATCTTTTATAAAGTTTGATTTTTGATTGATTTGGTGAATCATTTTGATGGAACCCGTTTTTTTAAACACTTCAAAATGTATAGATTTTACATAAATGCTCTAACACAATAAAGTAAATCCTCATTGTAAAACTATTTCCATACATCTATCCTACATGTTCATTGTATAAGAAATAGCCAGATAAAAACAACTTAACAAATGTAGATAAACTTAATGCATAACATTGGATGCTACATGTAATTACTAGTCCGAAAGAAAACTAAAACTTAAAATATTAAACAAATGACACAATAAGTACCGTTCGATAACAAATGTAAACATAAACAACTTAATAAGTTTAGATAAACTTTAGACGAATAAAAGTCTTTTAAACTTAGTTTATACAAAAGAGGAGTTGATACTGTTGAGACGGCTAAGTTGTTGAACTGGTCCCCGAATCCACCACCTCTGACAGCGCTATTTCTGGTTCATTCCTGTACACAAGTGAATCAAGGCGACCACAGTTAGCATATATAATCAGTCGGAGTCAGAAATCTTAAATTTTCTTTATCTAACCTTCGTACCATTGCAGCAGCGTCCACCCCGGGTATCTCTGGGTTAAACCAGAAGCGAGAGAATGCTCCTCCATCGACGATCATGTTATCGAACAACACACTGTTAACCCCTGTATATCAGATGATCGATCAACCAGTTATATTCTATCGGTATCATTAAATTCTATTATTAAAAACGCAACCGGCAGACTCACTTCTAGACTTGGAGACTCTCCATTCGCTTAGTAGACACCTGACCACGGGTACATCATGGCGTCTCCACTGGTAGGAGAAATCCAAAGCAATTCTCCCGTATGCAATACAGTAAAGTTCAACGCCCCTGATATTGTGTGTAAGTTACTCATTTTCAATTGCGAACGATTTCAACGAATATGGAAACATAGCACAAAACCATTTTCATACCTGGTGTTCCGTATGGTAAAGGGTATGGATCGCTCAGCATTAGCGCTATTCTTCGCAGGGGATAACTGCCCAACGGTGTGGATAGTACCGATCAGATCTGTCAGTTACACTCGTGTGAGGTTCAAAAATGAGTTATATATTGTCACAATAGAAGATATGGTTCAATTAAATAGAAGTTGATATCAAGTTATTTACCTATAGGGTACGAATCGTTGAAGAAACCGGAAATAACATCCTCAAAGGGCGTGAACTTGAAGAAGTTGTGGTCCGATACCGGCGGAATCGGAGTTACTGTCGCGGTAGACGGAAGGACGAGCATGAACCTGTGGGGTGTTATGTAATGGTTCCAGACATTCCTGTTATTGCTGGAAACGATTGCGCCGTTGATCTGTACCCATGCTCCCTCTGGTAGATCCTCAAAACGTTCGTAAGCTTGTGTATTCACAGTTGCATGTATCTTGGTTCCCTTAAAAAGAAAAAAACACATGAATATGAGACGAAAAAATTGACAAATGGAGATAGAAGACACACGGAAAAATATCTAACTTCTTCGTCCACTAGAAGGAAATCAAGCGTCGGCATAAAGGACGAGTCATGTCCCTCCACCCGTCGGATAACCTTGACTTTGATTCTCACGGGTTCTACGATTGGGAGAGGCAAATCGAGAGATTGTAGCGTCGCATACATTTTTTGGAGAGGTGAGAAATTTTTATTTTTAAGGCTGTTTATAGAGTGAAGTGAAGAAGAACGAGATAATGTCGAGATTAAATATACAGGGGATGTTCAAAAGTTGCTTAAGAGGTCGCGGCTTTTCAGATACAGCAGTTAGTGATGTAATAAATGGGGAGGAGTCGCGTTTTCAGCCAAAGAATATTCATCATTAGTTTTGTGGACTGGTAACATGATTATATTCTACATTTTTAGATTACGCGTACATGTAAGAATTTGAACGATTTGATTGCCCCAAAATAAGTTATTTGAAAATATAGGTTTTCTTTAAATAACAACTTTCTTCAACACAACATCGTGTTCTACACGTTTGTCAGATATATATCAAATCAGTAATGTATATGGGTGAGTATAACTGCAAATAAGGAATTGCCAATAAACTCCTCTAATTTGAAAATCGTATATATATAAAACGCACCGTATTTGTATTTGTCTAGGAGCTTACACATTTATCCTACATATATTCCACCCACTGGGTCCACAATAACAGTTCCTTTCGACAGAATCCCTAATTTGCGAACAGAACCCTGAAGAAGTGGAAGATCGTCTGAACGGTATGCGAAAGATATCAAGTCACTTATTTTTCTTTCTATTGGATTAGATTCTTTGTATGGTTAATCGATCTTTAAGAAAATTTATGTGCAGGTTTTAACTTGATTACTAAGATGAGACATAGGACGTGTTGTTGGTGTTCCGAACAGGTGTTGGTGTGGAGTTCAAATACTTGCGCTCATTTCCAAATCAAAAAACAATCCTTATAGGCGTTACTATCGCTGCGCGTTTGCAGTAGAACATACGGTAATGGTCACCTCGTTCTGTTCAAGTTTCCTGTTCGGGATTTTAATTTAGTTATGCTTTTGCTTTCGTAGCTGAGTAATGATAACCACACTTTCAAGTGGGTTGATGAAGCTTTATTGGATGAGGTTGATGCATTATATGCTCGCATTGCCAATCTTTCCGAAAGGATGACTCAACTCAAAGAAGATATAACGAATATAGACAATATGGTGCGGCAGAAGGTTCAAATGATGGTTGAGGCTGAGATTGTTAATCATCAGAAAGAAGTTGTGGTGGAAGGGAAATGTAGCATTCGGAATTTGATGTTATGTTTTGGGGTTGGGGTTACCATGGCTCTAGTTTGTAGAAAGCTTCTAGTGTGAACTATATTGTGAAGGGAAATCGATATGGTTTTTCAGTAATGGTTTATCTCTATGTGGTATTGTATTATTTGTCAAACAAGATGCAGTGTAATTCGATGTAATGTGTTTGTAAATAAAATCTGGTTCGTCTTTGTTATAACATTACACTACTGAAATGGCTATACTCTTAGATTGGGAAGGGTAATGTCTTCTCAAGTAACTTTCGTGAGGAGTGAGTTCATGATCAGGATTCTGCAGTTTAACAAACATAGGACAACATTACTTGGATTAAACATTAAAGGGGCAGTTATTATATTACACAACAAAAGCACCAGTTGGGGTTGGCGTTACCAACTATACAAAGACTAGCTAAGCCGTATATATAGTGGGTTTTATGGTCTATCTTAGAAGTCTAAATAGAGAGGTATATCTCATGTATGTATATACCTCTTTATTTAGATCACCTAAACCCACAAAAAAGCTAGTCTTCTCAACACATCATATAGAGATGTGGACATTCATTATTACGCCTATTCACAAAAGCTGTAGCTTCCCCAAGTGGTGTGCCCCATGAAGCTAAGGAGTGGTCAGATTGCGTAACGGCATGATGCCCTGTTGTGGCCTTGGCGCCTACAACGAGTGCATCTACGTCCTGTCTTCCTACCACAACGCTAATGAAAGATAAATGTACACACATGTTAGACACTTGCGTTTAGTATAGTAAAGTACTTTTCAATTTGAATACAGAATATTTGTACCTTGAATTCTCCTCGAGAGCGAATGCGGATCTTCTTTGGTCTTCCAGGGGGCCGTTTAACATCTGGGGGCAACAATTCTCCTGTAAAACCCCCTCCAAGCTCCAAACTGCCTACAGATGGGACAGGGTAAATCTTTTCGTCAAAGCCATTTTTCCATGTATTACCGTAGAAAGTTGGTGAAACCATTGCGTCCGTAGGAAGTTTGATACTTCCAGCCGCGGCAATGGCATGTGAACAGGGTATTCCAAGCTGCTGGAATTCCATACAAGAACATGTGCCATCCACTAATTTAACTGTGAAACATTCACCATCTTGAGCTTGAACTTGAAATTCGAACTGACTTATTGCACGAACCGCGAGACCGGTTGAATCTCCAAAATTCTGCTCCACTAGTTGCCTAACATGAGGCGTCAAGGTTTGTTCATTTGAAGTGGCTTTTGCTCGCCGAATAGCGAACCAGCTCATAACAGCAGTACGGATGTATTCAAGCATGCAAATGAGAGGATATTCCCTTGCTTCTTTCAAAACCGCATTCCACGATTCTGCAATGTTGGAGTCCATTATGTTGTATCTCTTTCCTTTGAAGTGCACCCTAGTCCAATGGTCGAAGCCTGCAACCAATGAAGATGTTATAATAAACAGATGAATTTGAATATTCACAACGACAATGTAGACGACATTACATCACATATTTTCCAAAATTTATACATGATTTACCTATATCCACTAAATAAGCTGCGCATCCAGGGCTAAGACGTTGTATTTCAATGAACTTTTTGTTGAATTCTTCAAAGGTGAAAGCTCTAGCTGCAGCAGAGACTATATTAGCTACACGTCTTGGTTTGTAGTCAGACCTTATGTTTCTCCACAGATGCACAACACAAGCTGCGTGATGAGATAATGGAAAAACCTAGAGACCAAACATATTTAGTTACTGTAAAGTGAAAACCTGCAGATTCTGTAACAGCTTCAGTCGTATATGTTAATATATTCAGTGTAATTTACTTACCTTCTCTAAGCCACTATAGATGCTAGAGTGACGGTCAGAGACGAACACTAAGTCTGTTGAGTCTGGGACAAATGAGTTTAGCTTCTCGAAGAACCATTCCCATGAACTGTCGTTTTCACTATCGACTACGGCAAAGGCCAAAGGGAAGATTTGAAAATTGGCATCTTGTGCACAGGCAGACAGCAACACACCTCCATATCGACCTTTCATACTTGTTCCGTCAACGACGATAACTTTCCTCATGTACTGAAATCCAGCAACTGAAGCCCCATAAGCCACAAAACAATACTTGAACCTTGTCCCACCTAAAGGATTGGTAACAGTTTCTAGACAGCAAATTGTTCCAGGATTTGCGTTTTGTAGGAGAGATAGATAAGCCGGAATGAGTGCATAACTGCCGGCCATTGAACCATGCGCATTTTCCATTGCAATCTCACGGGCACGCCAGGCTTTCCAGTAGGATACATTGACGTGAAAATCATCAAGAAGTATCTTCCTTATTCCCGCTGGAGTTGGTCCCCTCTTAATACCGACAAACTTACTATGCATCAACTCCCCTATAACCTGCGTTGTTGCTAGTCGGTGATAGTTACGTCTTGCGTCAGTAGTGCAAGTGTGCTTGAAAGTAGCTTGCCGTATCTGGAAATTGCCTGTGTTGTCAATGAGGACAGCGTATATGCGCCAGCGACAGGTTGGTGAAACACACTTCATCACCATGAAGTTTGGTGACGATCGGGTTGTACGGAAGTGGAATCTTCTGTTAATAGCATGAATTGCAATTTTGATTTTGCAGTCATTCTTTGATTTGAAAACTCTTCCGACAAACAACTTGTCGCCTTCATAAGGTACATCAGCCAAAGCGGATTCTAGTTCTGCATAAGATGTAAAAATATAGCACATTGATAAGTATAACATAGCTCAATACTATTCTGAAATTACCATGATTAGTATATGTACAGATATTACGGAAGTTAATGTGATAAGCGAGATGACACTTTTCTTACCATCGCCGTCTGCGGTTGTGAACACTGGCGGAGCATCACGATCAAACAATGTAGGGTCTGCACTGAAATCTGAAAGAATTTGATGGAGTGCCTCTTCAAACCTTCCCCATCGCGAAAAACGACGACCTTCTTCGGCTTCATCCTCGCTGATGTCATCTTCATAGTAGCTGTCATCTCTGTTACAGTCAGTGTGTTGACTGTTTTCACCTTCAGCAAACAACCTCCGCCTGACGCCAACATTACCATGGTGGTTTCCAGAAACTGCCTGTACTTGCATTGGTACGCTTGGAACTACAGCATCTCCTTCATCCTCGCTCTCGCTGTCGCTTCCATTATCAAATGCAATACCTTTTCCTTTGTCTAGATCAGGGACAATTTGATTAGAGAGTCGTATAATGGAGCCTCCCTCGTTGATTGAAATACCTTGTGATCTAGTTCTAATGCGAGAACGCATTTTAGGTGGAAGGTCGGACAGTTGGGTTGATCCAAACGCCGGATATGTCATCGGTGTGTCCGACATTGCAAATTGGTGCCACTCGTCCTCATTATTTTCTCCAGAGTCATTTGTTTCTGACGACTGCATTTCTTCTGTCTCAGTCGGTTTAACGACATTGTTGTTGGTGGTGGCTTTCGTTGGAACACCATTGATATGCTCTGTCATCGTCACACAGAGGTTCACCTCCTCTATATGGCGTCGCACCAGGATGAAAAACTTGACCTCATTGTCATCTGTGATGTATTGTGGGGTAGTCCCATCTCCGTCATCGATTGTCATCCATTGCGGATATTGGT
>OVBG01000001.1:0-19776 GCA_900406475.1 Noccaea goesingensis | reverse complement strand
TTTATGATTTATTATTATTGACTTTCCTTGAGAACTTCCGCGTTGGTTTAATTATAAAAAAAAAAAAAGATTGGGTGTTTCAATACTGGCGTGGATCTTTGTGGAATAGAAGATTGTCCGTTGAAAAATTTACAAATGTTCTCGTAAATTCATAATTTGCAATAAAAATATAACGGACTACGAAGAAAACCAGAATCTGCGTTTTAAAAGTGTTTCCAATTTTTTTTTTTTTTAAGAACTCAGTAACTCACACTTCTAAAACGCTTCTTCTTGTTTCGAAGAACTTTTAATTCCAAAACAGAAAGCGGACTTCGGTAATGTCTACATATAATATACATACCATTAGTCCATTACATTTTGTAATGTAATTTTCCCGCTTGACCATTTCTGTATTTTGTTTTTATTATTAGGGGACGAAACGACGAAGTCGCATTTCATTAATAAAGGGGCATGAAGTCATNTCGCATTTCATTAATAAAGGGGCATGAAGTCATTACATAAAGTCTCCCACGACTC
Organism: Noccaea goesingensis; assembly: GCA_900406475.1. Classification (NCBI taxonomy): domain Eukaryota; kingdom Viridiplantae; phylum Streptophyta; class Magnoliopsida; order Brassicales; family Brassicaceae; genus Noccaea; species Noccaea goesingensis. Next base: position 19,260 of record OVBG01000001.1, on the reverse strand, counting down.
TTATCGATGTTTATGTCTTTTTTTTGTTTTTTTTTGAGAAAGGGTTTCTATTCTTTATCGATGTTTATGTCATGTTGGCTTTATATATATATATATAAATATTAACTGACAGATGGGCATGTGTTATACATTTCTTGAGCACTCTTTTGCGATAAAATATTGTTATTGAAAGGGATTCAATCTTCTAAACTGCCTTGCACGTTCAAGCAAATGCAATTTTTTTTTAAAATTTTTACCTAAATGTATATATTTTTCTAATATTTATGTTACCGAATTAAAAAAAGCCAAAAAAGATACAAAGCTTCTTTTCAATCCCCTTGAAGATTTTTCAAGAAAATCCCATACCTATATTGCCGTTTCTAAAAGGAAAAAAAAAACATTTTGCAGCTCCCAAACTCTTTTGCCAACACAATCTAAATCACTTTTCTCAAATGTCTTCCTCTTCTTCATCTTCTACACCGGAATTTGATGTCTTCCTGAGCTACGCACAAGACACCAGGAAAGGTTTGGTCTTACATCTTGATCGTTTGCTGTCTCAAAGAGGCATTACGACTTATACAAGTGATGGCAAGCTAGAGAAGAGAGCCGTTCTTTCTGAGTTTTATGACCAATGGAAATATACGATAGAGTCAAAAGTTGCCGTTGTAATTGTCTCCCGGAGCTATCCAGCCTCTACTTCGTGCCTGAACGAGCTCCAAGAAATACTAAACTTTTTCGACAAAGGCCGCCTCTTAGTTCTGCCTATCTTCTACCGAGTAGATCCTTCCGATGTAAAAAATCAGACTGGAGAATTTGCACAAGCTTTCAAAAATCTTGGTGAAGAATTTCCTGAGAAGGTTCAAGCATGGAGGATGGCTCTTATCGAACTAACCAACATATTTCCCCAAGACTTGCATAAATTGTACAATATCCTCGCCTTGTAGTTTGATATATCCATGTGTTCTTTTACTCTGTTTCATGGTTCTTCTATTTTATGATTTTATCCACAACAGGAGCGGTGAAGCGGAGATGGTCGAAATAATTGCAAACAAAGTTGAAGTCCTGCTTAGTTACTCGGATAACTTGAGCAAACAGAGAGAGACTAATCCATTAACAACCAACGTCAGTGGATTAGTCGGGTTGGATCGCCAACTGCAAGCACTGTACAATCTGTTAGATTTAAAATCTAAGGAAGAAGTTCGCTTGATCGGCATTTGGGGTCCAGGAGGCGTTGGCAAGACGACGCTAGCGAGATTCGCCTATGAAGACCTGTCTAGCAATTTCCATGTCCATGTGTTTGTAGACGAGGCCAAAAACATTTATCAGCAAGTTCATGATGAGTCGCGTTCACAAGAAACATTCTCATCGGTAAAGATTCAAGAGGAGGTTCAAAAGAAGACGAGGGGACCATATGTAAGCACCGGTGCGATCAAATCAACCGTTGGACACCGGAAAGGTCTGCTTGTGATTGATTGTGTGGATAACTTGCAACAGTTAAAGAGCATAAAAGAGATCGTTGACTGGTGTGGTTCAGGGAGTAGAGTCATCCTTGTCACACAAGACAAGAATTTGCTGGACGAAATTGGTGTGGAGCATGTGTACGAAGTCAAGCCTCTGAGATACGATGAAGCTCTTCAACTCTTTTCTCAATCCGCATTTGAAAGGCGAAACCCTTATACTGGTTTCGAATCACTTTCTCTTCGCGCTGTCCAGATCGCAAGTTTCCTTCCTCTGACTCTTAAAATCCTCGGTTCTTCTTTACAAGGCAAGGATGAAGAGGAGTGGGAGAAGGAACTGCGAAAACTGGAAGGAAATCAAGAGAAAACTATTATGGAAATAATGAAGAAAAGCAGCTACACAAAAGAAAATGACGATGACCAAATCCCTACGTCATATATCGTAAAAAAATTCACTTAATAATGCATTTTATAACATTTTCACCAATAAGAACAATAGTTCTGCGTTTGTTCTGAAATTTTCTTGTCTCCATCTGTGGCCTAAGCTGATGAAGCATACGTTTATGTTAAAGAGGCATCAACCTGGTTATGCTTGCTGAATAGAAATCATAGTGTAACTTTCGTAAATTTGATTCAATAAGAATTCACGTCGCTGAAAAAAACACTCCTGGAAAACGAAAACCAAAGGCAGTGAGTGTGACTTTACCAAAACAGAGAACGTCGCGGTGTTCTATTTCTAAGACGACGACGACGACTCATCCATCATGCCCATCATGCTATATTGCTATTGCTCTGTAATTTANGAGAACGTCGCGGTGTTCTATTTCTAAGACGACGACGACGACGACGACTCATCCATCATGCTATATTGCTATTGCTCTGTAATTTATGGTAAACCGGTTGTTTGGGAATGTTCCACCGCTGGTTTATTTTGATTTTAATCAGAAAACAATATTAGAACCGGAACAACCAAACCGATCTTAAAATAAACCCAAAATTAATTGAACCGAGCGGAAGTTGCATCGGTATGATTTGGTTTAATATTGTTCCAACCCGGACCAAGCCTAAACAAAATTAGACGATCATTCGAATTCCACATGCTCTAATCTCGCCGGGTGGAAACTGAAACTCGTCTAGAAGTTGAAGATGGGATTCGAGTCGCAACTCTTCGATCTTCTCGGTGTTTATCCTACTTGGAACTTGGATGATAACCAGATGATGTGATGGAATCGTCTCTTCTTCCTCAAATTCCGATGAACGATAGAGATTTGGTTTGGCGTTTATCCGAATTACTTCATCAGCTTCGCAGTTCCAATCACAACTCAACGCCGGGAATTGGAGATAGAATGACGTCTCGCAAGAGACCATGATACAGGCAGCGAAGCCCAGAAGTGTCGGTGTAAACCGAATCTGAGGTAGTCTGATCTTCGTACATGTTCCCGATGATCGATTATCGAAATATACGGGCACTCTCGTTCCGGGTAAGCAAAGGGATCGTTGTGAAACCTACGAAAATTCGGAAGAAAATTCATTACAGAGGATTATAACTAGAAGGATCAAAATTTGCAGGAAGCTTTACCTTTTGGCTATATCCGTCGTTTAGAAACCTAGTAATCAGATGCTCATCTTGTTGCAGACTGAAGCAATGGCTAAGATCGAGGTGTTTGATTGAATGATTTGGGGAAAAGGCAACATTCTCCAGGGAATCGCAGCCGTGTGCATAGAGATGCTCGAGGCTCAGTGGAAGCTCTTCCACTGATTTGAGTTTCTTGCAGTTATTGAGGCACAAGGTTGCCAAAGATAAAAGCTCTCTGATGCTTCCAGGGATTGCCTCAAAGTCATGGCTGCTCAAGTCCAAGTGTATTAGATTGGTGAAATGGCTAAGCTGATCTGATAATGGTTGAACATAACTGCAGTTTTCAAGCCCTAGCTCTAACAAACTGAATCTGTCTATTTCTCTAACTACGAGAGAAGAAGGTTTCAGCAGTGATTTGAGGTTGGAGCAGCCGGAAAGCTTGAGCGTCTGCAACTTGGTCAGCTCCGGCAATGCCTCGAGATAGCTGCAGTTAAAGAGCCTGAAACATTTCAAGCTAGATAGGTTCTTCATTGATGTGGGTAGATTCTTGAAATCATTTCCGCTGAGGTCAAGTTTCTCTAGTGACTGCAATAGACCGATGTCGTCTGGGATTCTCTGGATGTTTAGGTTGATTAGATTCAACTCTGCCAAGCATGGGAAACCTGAGAAGCTGACACAACCAAATGAGAGACCATCCTTGATGTAGCTAAACCGCTTGATACTGAGCGATTTAAAATCATAGAAGCTTGTTATTGTTGGAGGTTTCTCCTTTGGCATCATTATCAATTCGTCAGGGATTTTTTGCTCGGAGATAAAAGAAAGATGCTCTGCGTTTCCCTTTAGATGCCACAAGTTGGTGTGTATTTGCCCCTCTATGGATAGGTTTGCTAGAGAAGTTAGTTTCTTTACTGATCTTGGAAGCCTCAGTATGATTTGCCGACGTCTCCTGAGTCCACGTTCTGGAAGGACAGTCTTCTCTGATATGTGGATTTGAAGATTCATTAAGCCGTCACAGTTGGATAAATCGAGCTTCCGCAGGGAAGATAAGCCACCAATGGACTCCGGAGTTTGCTCCAGTCTTGTACAACCTTTCATTATCAACTCCTCGAGTAGTGTGGCCCTTGAAAGATCTGGAACTTCCGTCAGATTCTTAGAGCCAGTAACATCTAGTCTCCTCAACTGATCGAGGCCCTGAAAATTTTGAGAAAACAAGAATGACAGTGAAAACTCAGTGATAGTTTTTAATAGATCTTGGCACTTTTGAATTGATGTATCTGACTCAATACCAAATCCGCTACAATAGCATACCGGGGTTCCATCCCAGAGACGTCTGAGATTGCTGTAACGCAGATTGAGTTCAACAAGACTATGGGGATAGTATTCGGAAGGCAAAGTTGTCATTGGATAAGCATCCCAGTGTAGTAACCGAAGTGTTTTGGGAAGCTTATCAGTGCCTGGAAGGAACTGCAGCTTTGACTCCATATCATTCAAATGTGTGATAGCTTTGAAGAATTTGAGATTGTTGATAGCGTTAAGAATGCCACCCTCAATAGGCACCATGCCAGGCATATCACTCATGTCAAGTGCCACACCTTCAACTGTTGCTCTACCCTGAGGAGACAATAGAAGCACATGCACAGTTGGAAAAACCATTGAGACATAGTTTTTAGAGAAATACCACCTCAGAAAAGTTTGTATTCCAAAAATAGATGCATAAGTTTTTTTTTCTTTTCTTAAAAGGACCACAAATTATTTTATGAAAATATTTGTTTATCTTAAATAAATTACATATAAATTAAAACATTATGTTTGGGTTCTGTTTTCTCAAATTGGTGTTTATATTTATACTTTTTTTTTGGTTTTATTTTTATGTAGGATTTTGTGCTATTATTTGAAGGAAAAAAAAAAACTTATGAGACTAGTTTTGGAATAAAAACTTAAAAATCTAGAACACTTTGGTGTTTTGGAAAAAAAACTTATGAGACTAGTTTTGGAATAAAAACTTATGAGACTAGTTTTGGAATAAAAACTTACTGTGGTGTTTTGCAGCACTTTGACAATTTGTTCATGTTCCCACAAAATTCTTTGTCTCCAAGGCTTGTGCCTGGATTCTTGGCGCACAATTTCTCTCGCTGCTTGCTCTACCAAGACATGAATGGTGATGCATCCATCAGGTGATATATCGATCAAAGACTTCTCTTCCAAACCTTTGATCCTTATGTCACCATCATCAATTAGGGTAGTTACACGCTGGACAGCGTCTCCATTGAAGAGACATGCAAGGTGAAGAAACACAGCTTGGTCTCGCTTGTCTAAACCTTCATAACTAATTGTCAAAATATCGATGATATTTTCACAAGAAAATTTTTCAAGAACATCCAATGCATTTTCCCACTCCTCTATAGATTTCATTCGGCGGAGATATGTGCCAAAAGCATCTAGCGCTAGAGGAAGCCCTTGAGCAATCTTCGAAGCACGGATAGACAGTTGTTCGTAGACATCAGAAGGAGAAGGAGTTTGTCCTCCGTAAAAAGCAACATGTTTAAAGACTCGGATCGAATCATCATTGCCCAAAAAGTTTACATGGTGTACAAATCTCAGTCCATAGAAGTAGAGCAAGCCCAAATCTCGCGTTGTTACAATGATTCGGCTCCCTGGTCCAAACCAGCTAGTCTCTTTGGCTAGAGCACGAAGTTGGTCCACTTTGTCTACATCGTCAAGGACAATGAGAACTTTGAGTTTCTTGAGCTTTGACTTGATAGTTGTGCATCCTTGCTCCTCACTCAAGATGGTCGCTTGCTTTTTGCCCAAGATCTTAGAAAGAAGCTCTTTCTGTAAACCTGGGAGGCCATTCTTTGCAGAAATGCTAATGTTTTCTATGAAGCAAAAGCGACGGCCGAATCGAGGTGAGTATTTGTTATAGAGACACTTGGCAATTGTTGTTTTGCCTATGCCTCCCATCCCCCAGATTCCTATCATACGAACCTCATCCGTTGTCGAGTCCATGCCCAACAGAGGATCTATTTGTTCCATGTGGGCGTCCATTCCAAAAAGATCACCCATCTGTAGTGGCTGCATTGCGGACAACTCTCTCGCGATGTGTTTGACAATATCTTCAACCATCGTTGCCTCGTCCTCGCTAACATGTAGGACAAACACACACAAAATGGTAAAGCATTATTCATTCTTCATTTAAATACTTAAGTTAGGTTTACCAATCTGCAATTATACTTTCTTTCAGCAACAATGATGAAGGGAAAACACTTAGACCGATGAACAAGATGATTGCTAAATTTCGTATTTCTTCTTACCAAGAATTTGTTGCCATTTTGTAGACTATGTTAGTAACTAATTAAGGTTGCAATATGATATATATGTATATATATATATATAGATATATATATATATATACATATATATATATATATGAGCATGCATATAGAAGAAGAAACATGGTCAATGGAAGTTGCTGGTTTCTATAACAAATACTCACCTCGATTGTTTTTATTTAACCTTTACGTTTTTTTGAAAAAATAAAAGTATTTAACCTTTACGTGCCTGCCTACTTAGTTTTTTTTTTTTTTTCTTTTTGGTTCCCACTAGAGAGTGTGCAGTACTTACTAATGATTTACATGGAAATGTCACTGAAAAAGGGAAAACTCACCAGGCTCTAGAATGTTTGCCTGATATTCCTCCGACTTGGGTGAGAGCGTCTCTCCATTTACGAACCTGTGCCGCCGTTTTTCTTCTCTTGCGGGTAAAAACTTGCATGATTCTGGAACGTTTATACCGTTTTAGAGAAAAGGTTCCTTTCTGGTGTTTAACGTCGGAAGGATCAACGTCGTAGAAGATCGGAACAGCAACGAGTTGCTGTTTGTTGTGAAGCTCCATAATCATTTGGAGCTCGTTCAGACACCAAGTCGATGAAACGAAGTTCTCAGAGATAACCACAATCGCAAACTTGGAGCTTCGTATAGCGTTCTTGATTTCATCAGAAATGGAGTCGCCAACCTCAAGTACTTTATCATCTTTGAAGATATCATCAAGTCTCCTGTCAAGAAGTGCGTTGTGCAAATGGCTGACGATGCCTTTACGGGTATCTTTTCCTCGGAAGCTGAGGAATACATCGTACTGCTTCTGCTTCATGGCACGAGTTGAAACAGATGAATCCATTTTGGTCTCTGCAGAAGAAGAGAGTCTTGGTTTTAAGCTTTTATTAAAAAGTCGACGTAAGATCACGTTGGTTTTGATCAATAGAGAGAAGAAGCCTTGTGATTTTTGTGAAGATTAATTCAAGTCAACGTGTTATTTTACCTCATTTCCACGTTGTAAATGGGCGCGACACGCTGGTAATTTGAATTCTTCAAGCTTAGGACAAATCGGCTTATATTATAAACACATAGTCAGATTATGATAATGCTACTTATCATTCATAGTTACTTATTGTATTTCTTAAACCCAAGTCGCGAATAATTCGCGGCGGGCTGCTAATATTATATGGTCTTTGAGTGTTCGGTAGATTTTTGTTTGACCTCCGGCTTTTTATTTTGATTGAGAAATTTGATTTATAAATTGTATAACATGCCACCTTTGCCTTTAAATATCTATTTCACAATAATTTTCTTAATAAAAGGTGTTATGTCCTAATCCTATTCTTAAAAAACGGTGTTCTGTCATAATCATAGATCTTCAAACGGAAATTGATTGATGGGTACGACTTTTCTATTGAGACTCGGTTGTCGTGCATGTCACGCCATCTCTTGTTTTTGCATTAAGTTTCCCAAAACATAAGCTTTAGTGATCAAAGACAATTTCTCAACGCAAGTTCTTTGTAAAAAGAAACAAGTTTGCTTCGGGCCTCTCTCCTAGACCTAGGCTACGACTCATGATGAAATACGACGTATTCCTGAGTTTCAGAGGAGAGCAGACCCGCAAAACTTTTCTAAGCCATCTTCTTAATTCCTTCAAGAAAAAAGGCGTCACAACTTTCACATCCTCGGAGTCTTCACGCGTGTCGCTTCAAGCCCTCCGAGGCTCTCTGGTTGCGGTCCCTGTGATCTCAAAGGACCAAGCGTCTTTGGACTTGTGGGTCGACGACTTGGCCAAGATTATTGATTGTGAGAAGAAAGGAACTTTGACCGCTGTTCCTATCTTCTTCCAGCTTGAACCTTCCGATGTCTTAAAAATGTTAAGAGCTGCAGGAAATAACGCGCAGAGCATGCAAGAACCAAAGAGGAAGACCTTGGAAGCTGTCAAGAAGTGGATTGACGGTCACGTAATCAACAAATCTGGATTTCATTCCTGCGACTGGTACTTGTTTCCTATTATTTACTAGGATAAGCTCCACGCGAGTGGATTTGAATTACATAACAAAATATGCAATATTTAGTGATTTAATTGGTTGGTTTTTAAATTAATTAACTGAATTATTACATTTATTTTTTCTGTTTTTTACAATCTAAATGACTGTTAAAAATTGGTAATTAATTATGAAAATTAATTATTTGGCAATGCAAATATTTGGTATGATTGAAAGTCTTTTAAATATATATACAATCAATGAAATTATTATTACTATTATTATTATTTTGTGTGAAACCCAAGTTTTATATGTATGATTTATTTAATTTCATAGAGTTTTAGTTGATTTATTTTTATTATCAAATATTTTTATATTATTTTTTTTTCTAATAAAAAATAAATAGATAACATATAATATATTACATGTAAGAATTACTTATGTTTACATGAATTGGACATGGTTTAATTGTGATTTTATATTAAATAAATATTTTCATTATTTTGTGTTTAAAAAGTTTATTATGTATGAATTTATTGTATGTGGTTTTAGTTTCAAATGTTTTATGGACATCATTTGTGTTGTAAAATATCTAATTATATTATTTTTTTGGCACCAAATATCAAATTATTTATATATTATTTTTTTAAGAAACAAAATCTATATATATTACATCTACATATGTTTATATGAAAAAAATATTTGATTGACAAAAAAAACTTAACATAAAATTAACTGATGTTGAAATTAAAAAGAAGACGTGTGTCAAAAATTTAGAGTAACACATGGTAAGCTCTCAGAGAAAGAGAGTAACCTTATAATTTATATATCTGGCAATTTTGGTTTTGATGTAAATGGAATTAAAAAGTTACTAATACTATTGTGATTGTTGACATGATAGCAAAGATGACTCAGAGCTGGTGGGTAAAGTTACTAGTTTTGTTTCCGATATTCTGTCATCTTCCACATCAAGAGATCAAAACCCTGCTAGGAGTTGCAAGCTAGCGGACGCGGTGTGGTTAGATCCAAGCGTGAAAAGGCATAACCTTTTGTTTCGGAGATCATTAAAAGACTATACTGACTTTATGAGAAGCTCTTGTTATGATGATCTGCACGCATTGATGTTGGCCGCAAACTCTACAATAGTTGGAATCTGTGGAATTGAAGGGGTGGGGAAGACAAGTCTTGTGAGACACGTTTATGATGACATTTCGCCTCACTTTCAGCACCATTTTTTCATTGAAAACAGGATCCGATCGGAAACAAATTCACTAGTGACTGATCTCGCTCGTGAAGCTTTAAAAGAGAGTAGCTTCCATGGGAGTTCTATTGATGCCATAAAAGAAATGATCCGACACCGGAAAGTTCTGCTTGTTGCTGACGGTGTGGCTGACAGTAAGCAGCTAAAAGGTCTAGTCAAAGACTCGAGTTGGTTTGGTCCAGGAAGTCGAATCATCGTAATCACTCAAGACAGATCGTTGCTTACTGAATGTGGAGTGAAACATATATACGAGCTTGAGTGTCCTAAATATGAGGAAGCTCTTGCTTTCTTTTCAGAGTTTGCTTTCAAGCAAAGAAACCCTCTTGCTGGTTTCGAAGATCTCTCGTTTCGTGCTGTCCAAGTTTCAAATCGTCTTCCTCTTGCCCTAAAAATGTTGGGATCGTTTTTATGCGACAAGGAGAAAGATGAATGGGTAAGTACATTACGTAGGCTCGAAGCTTCACATAATGACTACGCTACAGAGGTTTGCAGGAATCTCAGAGCAGATGACAATGCACCGAGACGTCCGATGAAAGTGGATCAAAACATTGGAGTCGATGAAGAAAACCGTTTCCCGTTTTACCGCTTTGCTCTCAAGTGATCATTTAAATTTCCCCTTTCAGTATCACACATGCATGTTTGTATGTTTTTAAGTAATCTTGTGCAAATGGTTGAAAATAAGACGAACAAGGAAATATCCGTTCGTCACTAAACTCTTTTTTTATGTGTATGATAAATTATGTGTTTTCTTCGTTTTCTGTATACGATGGTTCATGGTTGGATTGGATACTTGGATTGGATCAAGCCAAGTCTCGTCAACACTCGTCGTCGTATATTCCGATTCAGTTGAAGTGAAAATGGGCCCAAAGAAGCGCTGGGCCCAACAATATATCAAAAGCCCATTAACTCTTCAACTCTTTTCTCAATCTGCCTTCAAACAGCAACACCCTCCCACCGCTAATTTTGAATCACTCTCCCTTCGAGCTGTCCAGATTTTTAGCTTCCTTCCTCTGACTCTTAAAATCCTTGGTTCGTTTTTACAAGACAAAGATGAAAGGACTTGGGAGGAGGAGCTGCAGAAACTCGAAGGAGACAAAGAGAGAACTATAATGGAAGTAATAAAGAAAAGCTACTCAAGAGCAAAAAAGGAGTAGGTGAATTCGATCAATAATATTTACTTACTTTAATGTATTATTCGCCTCGAAAGGCTTTTGTGTTCCAAATGGGATTTTAACAAACTGGTCTATACTCTATACGTTGTCATGATGTGTATATTTTCACATTTTTAACTATGGACTAATCTCTTTTGCTTTTTGTGTGAATTTTTCTTGTCTGCTACTGAGGCACACGTTTATGAATTCGGAACAGAAGTATAGCGTAACTTTCGTATATTCGAAATCTAAGAGAATTCACGTCACTGAAAGAAAAGATCTTCTAAAACGAAAACCAAAGGTAGTGATTACTGAAATACCAAATCAGAGAATGTTGCTAGACAAAGCAGAATTTAGACGAGTCATGTTATTGCTCTGTTTGTGGTAATCCGGTTGTTTAGGAACATCCCACCGCTGGTTTATTTTGGTTTTAATCAGAAAACACAAAAGAACCAGAACAACCAAACCGAACTTAAAATAAACCCAAAATTAATTCAACCGAGCCCGAAGTTACATCGTTTTCATTTGGAATTATATTGTACCAACCCGGACCAATATAATTGCCTACAACACAATTAGACGATCATTCGAATTCCACATGCGCTAATCTCACCGGATGAAAACTGAAACTCGTCTGGAAGTTGAAGATGGGATTCGAGTCGTAATTCCTCGATCTTCTCGGTGTTTATGCTACTTGGAGCTTGGATGATAACCAGGTGATGCGATGGAATCTTCTCTTCTTCCTCAATCTCCGATGAACAATAGAGATTTGGTTTGAGCTCAATCCGAATTACCTCATTATCTTCGCAGATCCAATCGTAACTAAACGCCGGGAATTGGAGACTCAAGGACGTCTCGCCAGAAACCGTGATACAGGCAGCGAAACCCAAAAGTGTGGGTGTTAACCGAATCTGAGGTAGGCTGATCTTCGTAGATGTTCCTGATGATCGATTATCGAAATATACGGGCACTCTAGTTCCGGGTAAGCAAAGGAATCGTTGTAAAACCTACGAGAATCCGGAAGAAAATTCATAACAGAGGCCTAGAAGGATCGAAATTAGCATAGATCGATAGCAGGAAGCTTACCTCTTGGCTATATCCGTCGTTTAACAAGCTAGCAATTAGATGCTCATCTTGTTGTAGACTGAAGCAATGGCTGAGATCGAGGTGTTTGATTGAATGATTTGGGAAAATGGCGACACTCTCCAGGGAATCGCAGCCATGTGCATAGAGATGCTTGAGGCTCAGTGGAAGCTCTTCCACTGATTTGAGTTTCTTGCAGTTACTGAGGCAGAGAGTTCCCAAAGATACAAGCTCTCTGATGCTTGCAGGGAATGCCTCAAACTCAAGCCTGCTTAGGTCCAAGTGTAATAAATTGGTGAAGCGACTAAGCTGATCTGAAAACGATTGAACATTCTTGCTATTGTCAAGCTCTATCAAACGGTGTATGCTTATATCTTGAACTGCATGAGATAGTTCCACTCGTAATCCGAGGTTGGTACAGCCGGAGAGGTTGAGCGTCTGCAAATCAGTCAGCTCTGGAAGTACCTCTAGTTTGATGCAGTTAGACAGATTGAGATATCTCAACTTAGAAAGGTTCTTGGTAGATATAGGTAGATTCTTGAAATCATTTCCGCTAAGATCCAGTGTCTCTAGTGACTGCAACAGACCGATGTCTTCCGGGATTTTCCGGATGTTCAAGCTGATTAAATTCAACTCTGCCGAGCAAGGGAAACCTGAGAAGCTAATGCAAACAAAGGGGGCACCGTCCTCAATGTAGCTAAACCGCTTGACGCTGAGAGATTTAAAATCATAGAAGCTGGAGATGAACGGAAATCTTTCCTTTGGCATCGCCAGTAATTCATCAGGTATTTGTTGCTCGGAAATACAAGAGATGTGCTCAGCGTCTCCCCTGAGATGCCACAGTCTGATGTGTATGTCCCCCTCTATGGATAGGTTTGCTAGAGAAGTTAGTTTCTTTACTTCACTGGGAATTTTCAATATGATTTGCCGGCGTCGCCTGAGTCCACGTTCTGGAAGGACAGTCTTTTCTGATATATGTATCTGAAGATTCATTAAGCAGTCACAGTGGGATAAATCTAGCTTTTGCAGGCAAGATAAGCGACCAATGGACTTCGGAGTTTGCTCCAGTCTTGTACAGCCTTTCATTACCAACTCCTCGAGTAGCGTGGCCCTCGAAAGATCTGGAATCTCGGTCAGGTTCTTAGAGCCAGTAACATCTAGTCTCCTCAACTGACCGAGGCCCTGCATATTAAGAAAAACACAAAATACGGTGAAAACTTCAGGGATCGTTTTTAAGAGATCTTCACACCTCTGAATTGCTATATCAGACTCAACACCAATACGTTAGGATAGCTCACCAGGGTTCCATCCCAGAGCTGCACAAGATTGCTGTAACGTAGATTGAGTTCGACGAGACAATGCGGATGGTATTCAGGAGGCAGAGTTGCCATAGGATAAGCATCCCAGTGTAGTAACCTGAGTGTCTTGGGAAGTTTATCTGTGCCTGGAAGGAACTGCAATTTGGAATTTGAGCCATTAAAATGCGTGAAGGCCTTGAAGAATTTGAGACTGTCGATAGCGTGAAGAACGTTTCCATTAATAGAGAACTCGTCAAGCATATCACACATGTCAAGTGCTACACCTTCAACCGTTGCAGGATCCTGATATGAGAATTGCCAGAGTCAGTTGACATGAAGACAATACAAGCATGTCCGAAAGCCTTGGAGATTAGAACAAGGTAGAACGCCAAATCTAAAAGCTTTATAATACTTACTGAGTTTTTATGCAGCACAAAAATGATTGGATCAGTTTTCCACAAAATTCTCTGTCTCCAATGCATGGACCCGGATTCTTGGCGCACAATTTCTCTTGCCGCTTGTTCTATCAAGACATGCATCGTGATGCATCTATCAGGTGATATGTCTATGAGAGACTTCACTTCTAAGGTTTTTATCCGTATGTCACCATCATCGATAAGGGTATTTACACGGTGGACAGATTCTCCATTGAAGAGACATGCAACGTGAAGGAACGCAGCCTGTTCTTCCTCGTCTAAACCTTCATAGCTAGTTTTCAAAATATCCTTGATACGTCGTTGAGGAACTGTTTCAAGAATGCCCAATGCCTGTTCCCACCCCTCTCTCCAGGTAATCTGGCTGAGATGTTTTCCAAAAGCTTCAAGGGCTGAAGGAAGGCCTTGAGCAAGCCTTGAAGCACGGATCGAGAATTGCTCGTAGATATCATCAGGAGCCTGCCCTCCTTCAAAAGCAACCTGTTTGAAGAGTTGGATAGCATCATTGTTGTCCAGAAAGCTAACATGGTATACTAATCTCACTCCAAAGGAGTAGAGCAAGCCAAAGTCTCGTGTAGTTATGATGATTCGGCTCCCTGGTCCAAACCAGCTCGTCCCCTTTGCCAGGGCATGCAGCTGGTCGACATCGTCTACATCGTCAAGGACAAGGAAAATTTTACCCTTAAGCTTCGACTTGATACGACTGCGTCCCTTCTCCACGCTCCATAATTTCTCTTGTTTTTTGCCTCGGAGTTCAGAAAGAAGCTTTTCCTGCAAATATGGGAGGCCTTTTTTTGCGAGAATCCTAACATTTTCTATGAAACAGTAATGAGCAAATCGGCGTGAATATTCGTCATAGAGGAACTTGGCAATGGTGGTTTTGCCGATGCCTCCCATTCCCCAGATTCCTATCACACGAACCTCATTCTCAGATTCCATACTCAACAGAGGATTCAGTCGTTCCATGTGAACGTCCATTCCAACAATATCGCTGAAATCTAGTGGCTCCATTGAGAACAGCTGTTTTGAAATTTGCCCAACAATGTCGGAAACCATCGTGGCCTCGTCAACACTAACGTGGAACACACACAAAAAAGGGTCAGTTCACAACTAATACTATTGTCTGAAGGATATGTGTTTTTCTTTATATAGTTCCAATCCACAACTATTTTCTTGTAGCGGAAAATGTCAAATAGAAGGAAGAAGCCAATGAAAAAAAAGGTAACAGGAAAATTGATGGGTACATTTAACTAAACTACCTCAATAATCATATAGCTATTTGTATTTTAGTCGGAAAATGTTTATTAGACTATGTTAGTAATTGAGAAAATTATAATATATGATCAATGAGTACACGTATCGAATAGGAAACAACAAGTTCAATGCAGGAACCAGAGAAGAAACATAGATATGAGCTAATGACAGTGTAATTTCATGAGGCAAAGAAGACATAAAGGTTTATCCAGAGATTCAGAGGACCGTGGGAAAGGTTTGATCTCTTTCATCCGCTTTCATGGTCATGTCTCATGTGTTTCAACTAATAGTTTATTCAACATCAGCTCTATAGTTAGTTTGCATTATAGCGGATGCTTGTTAATTATTTACAGGGGAAAAATGCAGACGAAAAGTGAAAACTTACCAAGCGCTCAAATCCTTGCCTATAGTTCCTGCAACTTGGGTGAGAGCTTCTCTCCATTTCTGAATCTTTGCCGCCATTTTTTTTCTTCTCGCTGGAAAACAGTTGCATGATTCTAAACGATCCGTACCTTTCTAAGGCATAGGTTCCTCTCTGGTGTCTAACGTCTGAGGGATCGACGTTGTAGAAGATTGGAACGGCAATGAGTTGCTTTTTCTTGTGAAGCTCCATAATCAATTGGAGCTCGTTGAGACACCAAGTCGAGGAAACATAGTTGGGCGAGATAACCAAGACCGCGAACTTGGAATTCTGTATAGCTTCCTTAATCTCTTCAGAAATGGAGTCTCCAATTTGAAGTGTTTGATCATCTTTGAATATTTTGTCAATTCCCCTGCTACAGAATGCTCTGTGCAAAAAGCTGGCGATGCCTCTGCGAGCATCTTCTCCTCGGAAGCTGAGGAACACATCGTACTGCCTCACGGCACGAGGTAAGTCCATCGGTACGACGTGTTTAGCTGTGCTGAGGAAATTCTTGGCTTGAAGCTTAGAAAGGCCGTTGGTTTATGAATTTTGATCTGAATGAGTTTCATGAAATAATTATAAAGTCAATTTAATTACACAGTGCCACGTTGTATTTGGGCGGACACGCTGGAAATAGTAATTTGAATTCTTCAAGTTTTTGTGACAAGTTGAATTATTATTTTTAATATGTGTAGACAACATAATAGATTGTCACATGACTAAATTTTAGAAGTTGTTTACGAGACTGGTGCTTTTATGGATAATTTCCTCATTTTTTCTCTCTTAAAAATCCAGGTCAACTCAAATGCAAAAGTCGAAAAAATCAAACTCATATTCAATCCAAACATAAAAAAGATAAAAGATTATTTTTCTTGTCATAAGGATTAATATTTTAATACAAATTATGAAAACAATTATTTAAAAAAACTTTTCAATGGATACTTTTGTACTACTTGGTATAGAAACACTGAGTAACAATTAATATATCTCCAAGGTTTGAGGGGATCAATTAGCGATTTGGATTGATGAGAAGGCAACAAAAAATATTAACTAGTTTAGCTTATTGAATCATGCTGCGCCATTTGTAATTTAGTTTATAAAAAATCATTTACACCATCTTAGCTTTCTCTCATGGTCGCTTGGGTCAGCTCTAGAGGTATTTGGACCTGATCGTATAACGGTTCGACAACTCGATTGGTGAAATCATCTTTTACTTGGACCTCTGAAAGATATGTTACACAACTATGTTATTCGGTACAAAAAGCACCAAAATCCTCTTAGCCGACTGCTGATCTTTAACCAGGGTTCCGGCCAGATCGCTCACCTTTACTCCTACAGACTACATGGGTGGCCCTAAGGGAGCAAGAATCTTCATCTTTTAAAGTTTAAATGCAAACCTCTGTAGTGTAGGATTTATTTGGCAGTCTATTGTGTTAGCCTTATCTTACTAACCTTTGAAGTAATAAAACTTGTTCAAACAATATAATATACCCCACCTTGAGTAATAAAACTTGTTCAACTTTTAATCTTTTTTTTTTTTTGCTTTTTGGTCGCTATTCTAAATCTGCTTAAATCCAAATTTTCTATATACGAGTCAATGAGGATGAGATAACGTGCCAACTTAGCTATTCATTCGTGTCTCTATCAAGGCACAAACAGGATTGTTTCGCAAATATTTATTGGTGAGAATGGAATATGTAGACTACTTCGACCAGGACGTCCATATATTTATAGGTTTCTACTAGCGCAATTGATATATGAAATATCCGGATTCAAACCTAATAAAATTCATGTGGGTGCAAAAGAATAAGAAAAAAATATGGACGACTTAGTCTGTAATAGAGACGTGTATAACAATTAACAAGTGCAGGTCACGTCATCCTCTTGTTCCTACTATATACAACTCAAAATTACCTCTAGCCACAATACCGATAATCACTTCGGCTTTTTCTCCTAATAATAATAATAATGACGCACGAGCTGTTCCTGAGTTTCCGAGGGGAGGCAATGCGCAAAACCTTTGTCAGCCATCTTGTTAGCTCGTTAAAGAGTCATGACATCAAAATCTTCACAGCCTCTGAGCCTTTCGAGGACGTAGATCTTCAGGCAATGAAACAGTCGCTAGTTGCCATCACCGTGGTATCACAGAACTGCGCGACTTCGGATAGGTGGGTCGATGACCTGGCCAGAATAATAGAGTGTGAGCAGAAGGGAACTTTGACAGCTATTCCTATCTTCTTTCAAGTTCATCCATTAGACATGTTAAGATACGTTGACAAGCATGGATTGCAGAATGAGTCTTCAGAGACGGCAAGGAACTGGCTCTATTCTCACGTGTCCCGTAAATCTAGCTTCCACGCCAGTGATTGGTACGTTGTTCGTTATTCTCCTTTATATTTTGCGAATTTGGTTTTGATGTAAAGGGATTATAAGAAGAGTAATATATATATCGTTCCTTTTTGTTATAACTAGAAGGATTTCCTCATCTAACGAGTTCTTTCACATGATATAGGAGGGATGATTCAGAATTGGTGGATATAATTACTAGTTTTGTTTCGGCTATTCTGGTTTCTTCCTCATCAAGCTATCAAAGTGATGATAGTCTAATCCCTAAGCATTCGAAGCCAACGACTAAACTCACGTTAGCAGTGCATAAGCCGTTGAAAGGCACTAAGAAGACATCAACAATGTTGCAAGGTAGCCCACCTTTCCGGACTATCAACTCGTCGGGGTCCTTAGCCCGTGGCTCCAGAGCTGGTCGCAGTGGGGATCGCCAAGAGCTGCGTGAATTAGTTTTGAGCGCAGTGTCTACAGTGGTTGGTATTTGTGGGGTGGAAGGGGTTGGGAAGAAGACTCTTGCAAGGCACGTTTCTGAGGAGATCTCCCCTCAGTTTCAGTACCATTGTTTCTTAAGTGACTTCAGCAACAACAGGATCCGACGACAAGACATCAAACAAAATTTACTTGAGATTGTTGCTACCGAAGCTTTCAAGCAAAGTAGCTTTCATGGAAGCTCTGACGATGCTATAAAAGAAATGATTGGGAACGGGAAAGTTCTGCTTCTTGTTGATGGTGTAGATGAGAGTAGAGATCTAAAAGTTATAATGAAAGACACAAGAAGGTTTGGTCCAGGAAGTAAGATTATAGCAATCACTCAAGAGAGGTCCTTGCTTCTTGAATGTGGAGTGAAACACATCTACGAGGTTGAGTGTCCAAGATATGAGGAAGCTCTTTCTCTCTTCTCAGAGTTTGCGTTCAAGCAAAGAAACCCTCTTCCTGGTTTCGAAGCTCTCTCGTTTTGGGCTGTCCGCCTCGCGAGCCGACTTCCTCTGGCCCTCAAATTGCTGGGATCGTTTTTACACGATAGGGATAAAGATGAATGGGAAAGTAAGCTGCGAAAAATCGAAGCGTCACATGATGAATACGCTTCAGAGGTTAGTAGGTACGTCGGAGTAGATGACTACGCACCGAGACGTCCGATCAAAGTGGATCGGCACATTGGAGTAGATGAAGCAAATCTTTTTCCGTTATACTGCTTGGCTCTCAAATGAATATATTTCTACTTATTCATGCTTCAACTTCACTTGTATATGTTTTGAATTGATATCGTACAGTCATATTGTGGAATAAAACGAATAGGGAAATCTGTTCGTCACTAAAAACTCTTTTGCATATTTATCATAGATTCATAGTTTACGTGTGTGTGTGTGTGTGTGTGTGTGATTTTTGTTTTCTTTGGTATTTGATTGGAAACTTCAAAATGAGACAGACTATCTTAACTTCCAGGCAAAACAAGGTAACTTTAATGGATGCAGGTGTTACAAAGGAAAAATTACCATGTCCTGGAATGATTGCCTGACACATTGCTAACTTGAGTGAGAGCGTCTTTCCATTTGCGAATCGTATCTTGATCATCGTATCGTTGAAATGGAGCCTCGAAGCTTCCTCTCCGGTGTCTCACGTCAGAATTGAAGGTTCTACTTTGTAGAAGATTGGAACGACTTCGATTTTTTTTGACCGCCTCGCTCCATTATGTGTCGCAGTTCCTCTAAACACCATCTTGAA